>JAOTOL010000698.1:0-109883 GCA_034440575.1 Imbricaverruca yamaguchii | reverse complement strand
CAGATAATGCCATGGCCACACTTTTTCAGGTCAGCTGCCAGGTGGTAGGCATAATTTTTAACAAGTGGATTGTGTTTATGTCAAATTTGTTCAAACAGATCGATATCTGGCCTCCCCAAGGAATCGGTTCCTCATGGGGAGGCCATCGTTACAATAGACTGTACTGAGTGCAGCATTCAGGGTGCCACTCAACCCGGAACAGCAACATGCACCATATTCCACGTACAAAAAAGCTAACACCTTCAAAGTGCTCATTGGAATATCTTGGAGTGGTGCTATAACTTTCTGTTCTGATGCCTATGGTGGTTCCACAAGTGATAGAGAGGTATTTGAGAGATGTGGCATCATGGATAGGTTAAAGCCAGGTGATGCAGTGCTTGCTGATAGAGGGTTCTAAATTCAGGACATATTGGCACTAAAAGATGTCAAGCTAGTGACACCTGCATTTGTCAAGGGCAAAACACAACTCTCTAGTAATGCTGTGATGGCTTCAAGGTTGATCACTAAGAAGCGCATTCAGGTAGAGCGCCTGATAGCTCTGGCAAAAAACTTTCAAAATTCTAAGAGAAACCCTTCACAGGCAACGCGTGTATTTGGCTTTGGAGATTGTCTATATTTGTGCATTCATGTGCAACCTGAAGCCTGCCATCGTGTGAGATGGCAAGTTAACAGTGTCACCAGCTGGACATCCATTCTGGCCAAGGCTTCCGGAATTTTGAATCTTGTATCAGCAATTAGTGCCATGTGGCGTCCATGTCCATTCAACCTCTCTGTCATTCAGAGATTGCTCCATATTAGTGGCGACTGAATATTGTAATGACAGCCTCCCCATCAGAAAGGAATTACTTGGCCAGCCAGATGTTTATCGGTCCATCCTGATTTGCACCGAGCTCTGACAGCTGTGGAATAATGTTGTGCATGAAAACATGCATTGTGAGAAGTGTGTGAGGCTGCATCTTTTGTATCTTGCACAAGGATAATACACTGTCCTGGATTGTCCCCGGGTGCTGAAAATGGTAGAATATTGTTTCCAAATAAACTGGCACTGTATGCAGTGCACAAGACTGTGTCCTTTGTAATCTGCAGAATGGCAATCAAATACATTGTGCAAGCAACAGTTGGTGTATTTAAATGCGCTGGGCAGAGGACGAATGTGGAATGAATGGAAACTGCGAGCACCATCCTCATATGTTCAGCCAATTATTTGCAATGTTATTTCCTATATCATATGTTCTGTTTCAGTCCTATGCTGTACCAGTGAGTTCATATTCCATTCATTCAGTTGTTGAATCCAGCACCATTCCAATATTGAAAATATTTCCGTTCCTTTATTCCTCTTTATTTCAGGGTTGAAGTGTACATCTGGCACACTCAATGTATGCTTGTCTGCAACAGAACCCTGTACATCGCACGAGGTCCCAGAAAATATAGCACAACTTGCTCAACAACATAGGTCAGACAATATGATCCAGCTGGCATTTTGAACAGTAAAACACAATCTTCGCTGTATGTTCCTCAAAAGTACAAACGAATCTACCCACAATGGTGAGAATGCTGGCAGAAAGGAGTCACCTGCCGGCCATCTGGTATGGGAAGGACAGCAGTGTGTCAGCACAACACTTCTGTGACTCATTGACATATTTGTCTGTAGGAAACCAAGCAGCACACAAGGTCCAAGATCATGTAACATGACTTGATCAAAGGCACATAGGCTGTCCAAAATGCCAAAGCTGGCATGTTCAGTGTGACAGTAGGATGTCCACTGCATGCTGCTCATAAAACTTGCGCATCTTTGGCACCATGACATCCAGATACAGTCCGGGCACTTTCCTTATTACCGGCCATTCCAGGTGCCTGGGATGTGGCTTCTGCTGGGAAAATATCGCCAGATAACACCTGCTGGCTCCAGTAATGCCCAACTCCCCCTGGATCTGGTAGTAGTAGTTCGAGGTTTTCTTAAGCTCCCAACTACCATCCTCCCGAATTCTTAGGTAGGGCAGCTTAACTTCTTCCAGGCTCTTGTTCCTTGCAGAGTAGGGACATTTTATTTCAAGAATTGTCCTTTCATCGATCCTTCCATCATGACTACATGCCAGCATGGTGTTCGTTGTGTCTATGACTAGACCACACCTCTCGACATTGTGGTCAGTCACCCTCTCAAAGAGCTTCCTGACATATGGCTCTTTGGCCTTTCCATACTGCATGGCTGGAGGAAAATCCTTTCTGCCAGCTTTCTTCCATTGCCATTATCAGCAAGCCGCATCACGGGCCCAAAGTTTGATGATGTCAGGCGGATGCTGCGCTCTTTCAACCACAGGTGGCTTGATGACTGGGATACTGTCTTCCGTTCAATAACTTCAGCCTGTTTCACTGAAACATTGTGCAGCTTTGAGACCATTACCTCTCTTGGATCCTCTTTAAGGTAGTGATGATCCTTGGCAATGTCAAGCTGCTTGCCTTTGTTGATAAATATCCCCGACGCTCCCAACCTCACTTCTTTTAAGCACTCAAAGTTGGTTATAAGACTCCAAAATCTGGCAGTTTGCTCCACACTAACTGTGCATGTTTTCACAGGATTACTTACTTTAGTACTATCAGTACCATCCCCTGCATATTTGCTCACCTTGTACGACACCTTCCGACATTTCATTGGTGAATGCACAAGCTTCCTTTTGACTGGCTTATTCCACTCTTTTTCTTTTTCCGTACATGTCTTCTCCAGCAGAACCTCACCCGTTCGGACAAAAATTTCCAGCATAAACAGGAGCACAGCAACATGTTTTCATTGTGCGTGCATGCCGCTCCCAGCAGTGCACTCACAGAAGCTATGCTGCACAGATGCAGACATGTCAATAGCAACAGACACATGGTAAGCAACGTGCTTCCTCATTTCCGCCTTAACTGTTGCTTTGAAGTAGAAGAACTCATCACTCATTCCGAACAGCACAGTCTGAACAAAATTCGCTTTGAACATCGGAAATGCACATTTGACCACATCGTTATCACAGACGTAGTCCTGAATGAAACCATAATCCAACCTGGGCATCTGACTATGGTGTTTTGAGCTGATTGTCACCATTTTAATGTCCTTCGGAATAAAAAATGCTACTCTTCGTTCACACAGAGGATGGGTTCTTGACCGAAGTTGTCATTCCTGTCGTAGGCTTCCAGACGCTCGATAAGATCTCTTTTCTTCCCAGAAACTCTAGCTCCCCTCTGCCGAAGCAGATCCTTCAGCTGCCCAGTTTGAAGACCTCCGTATTTCTCCATATCAATATTCAGAAGCAATAACTGCAACGCAAAACGTAGAAAATAATGACTAAAGCCCTCCAAAAAAACACTTGACACCGACCCACCAAACGCCCGAAACACAAGGGAAATACACGATGAACGCTATTTGGCGTACAGTATGCGCAATGAATGCCGCGCGTTCTATAACCGCTACGGTGACACTGCCACCTAGCGGGAACTGAGCGGGCGTAGTTTGGTCGTGCCCCATTAGCATCTTTCGGAAAATTAAAATACGTGATGTCGGGATTGTTCCTGAATGATGAAGTACATTTAGCCACAGAGCAGCATCCCATTACTACAAGCGGGTGAGGCTCATACGACCTACTTTCAGAAGATCTATTTTCAGTAGATCTATGTTCAGAAGATCTATTTTCAGAAGACCTACTTTCAAAAGTTATATGTTCGCAAGACCTACTCCCAGGACTGCATTGTTCGGAGGATCTACTCGAAGACGAAAGTGTTCACAGGATCTACTTTCAAGAAAATTGTTTTCACAAGATATACTCTCGGGACTGGATTGTTCAGAGTATCTACAAATAGGCCTCAAGTGTTCAGAAGATCTACTCCCGAATGCAAATGTTCAGAGGATCTACTGAAAGCTGGAAATGTTCACAAGATCTACTCTCGGGACTGGTTTGTTCAGAAGATCTACTCGAAGACGAAAGTGTTCACAGGATCTACTTTCAGGATATTTTTTTCACAAGACCTACTCTCGGGACCGGATTGTTCAGATAATCTACAAATAGGCCTTAGTTGTTCAGAAGATCTACTGCTGGAAATGTTAAGAGGATCTACTTCTGGAAATGTTCAGAGGATCTACTCGGAGGATGGAAGTGTTCACAAGAACTACTTCCGGGTCTGAATGTTCAGAGGATCTACTCTTGGTCCGGTATGTTCAGAGGATCTACTTTCGGGACTGGATTGTTCAGAATATCTACTCTCAATTGTGATGTCCAAGAAGCATAAGTTCAGCCTTCTCTCGCTAGGTAGCAGCACAGTCTTGGTATTACGGCATTGAATAAGGAATGAATGACATCAGATTCAACGCTGAAGCATAGGTAACAATATTTATCGCTAGATGGCAGGATGATACCATTGAACAAGCGCTCGTTGTGTGTCGGCGTTGTTGGCGGATCGTCACGCGCATGTGGAGCTAACAGCATCAGAATCACCATGCTCAAGGTGCTTGCTGTTGTTGGACCACACCTATTGCACGCCATTAATAGTAGCATTGTGAACCGTGATCTCCCGTCATCATGAGTCGAGCATTACCTGTGGGCGTAAAACGAGGGGCACTGACTGGGAGGTAAATTTGGGGGGAGGGGCATGACCGGAATATCGGTGGTCCCAGAGCGATTGTTTGTGGTTCAAATGCAATTATCTGCAAGCATGGATACAACCTAAATTTGCCCTTACGCACATTTGCGCATACGTACTTTTGCACTTACGTACACTTTCGCATACGTACATTTGCCATACGTGAATCTGCACTTACGAACAATTGCCATACGTACATCTGAGCTTACGTGCATTTGCTTACGTACATTTGCCATACGTACACTTGTCCTAGAATCAGATATGCCCCGATAGGAGAAGGCCCTATAAGAGGGGTACCCTTCCCCCTTTGAAGGAAGGCGCTCCTCTGGGAAGACCCGACTGCACCCCTGCCTCAAATATTCTAGCCAGGGGCGCCACGCCATGAGGAAAATGCGCCCCTGCGGGAATGCTCGCGTTTACCCCTCAATTCTTTTTTTTCAACTGTAGGCTCCCTGAAAGGCTAAGTGGTTCCCTTCTGGGCATGTGCCTCCATAATAATTCATCGATCCATCCATTCCTTGGGGATAAGATGGACTGACATTCAGCTATTGTATGATTCCTGATAAATTTCTACCTTGATACAATATTTACCATTACCATTACACGATGACATTTCCTCGGCAAACATAAAATAATCCCAAAAATTACCGGGAATCCCCAAAATTACTGTACACCTCCTATATTCGCATGTAACCCTACACCCAACCCAAAAAATAGGAGACTTAAATTCATCGTACCAATCCTCACCGCCATGGTTCTTCTATCATAACATGCCATGAATACATTTGAATTTGAACATGCCATTATTTTGAATACATTTATTCAAAATATGTCACAAAAGTCGAACTGGGGCAGCACAAATTTTTGTTGAGGACACCAAGTATCCCGTCTGAGGCTATAAATAATCATAGCAGTGCCCTCAGTCACCGGAAACCCGACAAAATCCCGGGATCCTCCAAAACGCAGCGAGTCCAGGAGAAAAGTTACGTAGTTGCAGTGTAGAGTTACAGCGCTGGATAGAGCTGATGCAGATGCGCTGGAGCCTTATATTAGCGTACTAGGAGCCCAAACACACCGGGGCCAAAACGCGCCCGGGCCCTCAAACCGCACAGGAGCTGCAGACGCCATGAGAACCCAAAGAACCCCGGGGCCCGCAAAGTGACATCATCACAAAAAGTATGCCGAGACTGTAAATAAACACACCGGGCCTTCGGAAACGCGCCGGTCCATCGGTCACTGATCATGTCTCTCTGTACCTAATCTCTAGCCTGAAACCCGGGTCAAATCTCATAATTTCCATCTGTCATCAGCCAGTCTTGATGTCCAAAGCTTCCCCGAAACCCAGTGTACTGTTGATTGGACCCGGACGACCAAGGATGTTTCCCCGGTGTGATTATCAGTAAGGTGTGGGTTATCAGCGACAGCGACGGATAGACAGCTTCAGGAAGGGAAGGCTATGGGCAAAAATAATTTGTGCCTGGCATCGCGTTTCGACGTGAGAGCTTTATAGACTTTAATGTATGCAAGGTTGTCTTCAAACATGTGCCTATGACTGTACACATGTGTCGAAATATAATGCGTATGTCACTAAAATAGGAACGTGAACATTGTTTCAATATACGTGCACATATTTCACACAGATACGTCTGTTTATGCATCGCACTCTTGAATACAATGATAAAGATCTGGTCGGAGTTATGTCGAGACGATACCTAAGTACCACTTCGAAAACAGGTCATCAATTACGGTTACTGGGCTTCCCGGTGTCAGAACTATATCGATCAGAATCTATCAGAACCTACGGTTTCAGTTTAGTCTGGTCTTCAAGTGCAGATACCATATTTCGCCATGTTGTAGTCCTGTCTGCCTTTGAAGTAGCAGAACTGTTGCACGAGCTACCTACCAATCAAGATGAATACAGCTATCTAGAACACGAGTTGAGACGTGCTGGATGGACGCCTATTCGGCGGCACACGAGAGGTCCGGTGACCGACATCAGCAGCCGAATATTACAGAGAAGTCTGGAGGTAAGCATTGCAGTGCGATGACAGTAATGGCGCACACCTCGGTTGTTTTTGTCACGCTGAGAAGACACAGAAGACCAAAACAACTGATGAAAACACATGTACTCTTCACTTCAGACACTTTTTCTCCTGTATTCCTGAGATCACTTTATCACGTAATATAAAAACACTTAGCACAAAATGACAAGTAAAGCACACAATGATGATGTGTCCAAGAAGCCAAGCAGTGGCTGGATTTTAGTGGCGAGAAGTGAGGAGTCGGAGTGGTGTCAGCTGTCTGTTGACAATGCGACAGCCGCCACTGTTGTGATGATGTGACACCACCCGGTACCTGGAGCTGCCTCTGCGCGCGGTCCGCCGCCGCGGGGCATGCTGACCGTTGTCCCGTGACCCGAGAGCTTAATAGATCAGTTGGTACCGGACCGCCGCCGAGTTTACTACATGGCGACCAGGGAGTGAACTGGCCGTGTTTCTGAGGTTTGGTGTGTCAGTTTCGATTTTTTTTGTGTACGGTGATCACGGGTGATGGCGTTTATTGGCAAAGCACCGGAGTTTGATGTGTCAGTGGAGAGGTTTGGTATATATAGCCGACGCATCGAACAGTTTTTCGTCGCGAATGGGATCAAAGATGATCAGGTGGAGAAGCGTCGCGCTATCTTTTGGAGCGTTGTGGGTGCGAGCACATTTAGCCTGATCGAAGAGTTGATTGCCCCGAAGTCAGTGCACGAAGTGTCGTACAAGGATTTGATTAAGCTGCTATACGACCACTTCGAGCCGGAGGATTCATCGATAGTTGCCCGCTTCCGTTTCAACTCGTGCATCCGTGAACGTGGCGAGTCCGTGCCGGTATACGTCGCTCGGTTGTGGAAGTTGGCAACGTCTTGCAACTACGAGCCTTCTATTCTGGAAGAGATGCTTCGTGACCGCCTCGTCTGCGGTATTCGGAACCAGCCTCTGCAAAGCAGATTGCTCAGCGAGCCTGGTTTGACTCAAGTCAGCGACCACCATCACCCAAGCTCACGAGTCTGCCGCTGCCAACGCTGCGGAGCTTTGCGGGAAGTCTGCCGTGTGTGACGCCATCGGCCGGCTCAGTGGTCGTGAACCAGTCGCCGTGCCGACTGGTGGTGACGTCATTCAGCGCGTGGATTCAAGTTCCCGGCCCTTTTAGCCGCGACTTGGGATCGGCAGAGTTGGGAAGCAGCGGGCGCCGTGGCAGTATAGACAGCGGAGTAGGCGTAATAGACAGGGCTCCGGGTCACAGCGAGGCTTCGAGACACAGCGGGCCGGCGTTTCTGGATCGGTGCGCACGATGTCACAGCCGTCGACACTCACCTAATGCGTGCCCCTTCAAAGCGTGCCGCTGCTTCCGATGCGGTAAAGAGGGGCACATCAGGAGAGCTTGTCGCGCAGCGGTACAGGCGCAGGAACTCTGTCACGTTTCAGAGGAGACGGTAGACCTCCGTGCAGCGGAGTTGACTTAAAGTGAGAATCGCCATTGTGCCGGTGAGCGACAAGCATACGATTTGTTTCGATCGCATTCGCAGTTATCTGGGGGTGGACGTAAACCACCGCCAATGGTGGAAGTGTCACTGGATGGTAGGGATGTCTGTATGGAGGTGGATACTGGGGCTGCGGTCAATGTGTGTTCTGAACAGGAGCGGTTGCGTCTGTGGGCTCCTGATACACCTGAACTAATACCCTGTGACTCCACGCTTAGAACGTATAGTGGGGAGGTTCTGCCAGTGTGTGGCCAGATTGAAGTGGCAGTGAAATACGGGGATCAGTGTGGTCAGTTACCGTTGATTGTTGTTAAAGTCGAGGGGCCGATGCTGTTTGGTCGCAACTGGTTCTCACCTCAGACTCGATGGGCCTTCGATCTGACATTTGTCGGAGAAGATTGGCCTGGGCGAAACTCTAAGGGAGTTGGCTGAAGTGTTTGAGGATGACCTGGGCTGTTACAATGGAGAACGGGTCAGGATTTCAGTGGATCCAGATGTTCAGCCGAGATTCTTTAAGGCTCGGCAAGTTCCCCTGGCTTATAGAGAACAAGTCGACGCGCAGTTGGATGAGCAGATTAAGGTGGGTCTTTGGGAGCCTGTCACACACTCCAGGTGGGCGGCGCCGTTGGTTGTGGTCCCCCGGGCAGACAGAACTGTAAGGATCTGTGGCGACTATTGCCTCACAGTAAACAAGGCTGCACCTGTTGAGCAGTATCCCCTCCCCCGTGTCGAGGAATTGACATCGAAGTTGGTGGGCAGTAAGGTTTTCTAAAAAATTGAACTGAAGTCTGCGTACAATCAACTCGTGGTAGACGAAGGGTCCCCAGAGTACTTGACTGTAAATACACATAGTTACACATGTATTTACACATGTAAATACACTTCTTCGCCCCACCCGGCTCAGTTTCGGATATTCCTCTGCCCCGAGTCTCTTCCAGCGTACAATGGACACCCTCCTGGCCGGTATTCCGCGTGTGTGTGTTTCAAGATGACATCGTTGTTGCAGAGCAGAGTCTCATCTGCAAGCTCTGCGTGAAGTGTTGCGCCCACTCCCTCCAACGTGGCAGAGCTGAGGAGTTGGTTAGGCTTGATCAACTTCTACTCCAAGTTCCTGTCAAGGCTGTCTACAACATTGGCACCTCTTTATACCCTGCTGAAACGGGGACAAGCATGGAAATGGACTCTGGCTGAGCATCAGGCTTTCTGCGAAGCGAAGCACCTGCTGAAAAGCTCACCTGTCCTGGCGCATTTTGATCCGAATCGACCTGTAGTCTTGGCATGTGATGCGAATCCTGTCGGAATAGGTCCGCAATCCGTCCGTAGAATCCGTCCGCAAATTCTCAGGCTACTACACGATGGCCACTGTGGGGAGTCACGCACGAAATCGTTCGCTAGAATGTATGTTTGGTGGCCAAAGTTGGATGACGACATCTCGAAAGTAACTTAACTCCGTGAGGTGTGTCAGGAACATAGAGCCAGTGCACCTGAAGTGTCCATTCACCCCTGGGTCTGGCCTGCAAAACCGTGGCAGCGAGTTCATGTAGACTATTGTGGGCCTATCGATGGGTGGATGTTTCTGGTCATTACGGATGCCCATTCAAAATGGTTGGATATATATCCTTCTCGCACAGCAACTTCATTAGGGACAATGGAGAATATGAGAGGGTCCTTTGCATCATGGGGAGTACCAACATTCCTGGTATCTGATGGTGCCCAGTGTTTCATGTCGGGTGAATTTCAGACTTTTTGCCGTAAAAATGGCATAACCCACTTGACTTCCTCACCCTTGTCGCCCAAGAGCAACGGATTGAGTGAGCGAAGTGTTTAGACTTTTTAATCGTCTTACCGGAAGCAAACGTCAGGCAGTCCTCAGACAAAGGTTTCACGGTTCCTATTCCGTTACTGGGCTACACCTCACTCCACAACCAGTGTCCCCTGCTGTGTTGTTTTTGGGTCGTCCGATGCGCACCCCACTCGACGTGGTGAAACCCGATTTGGAAAGAAAAGTGAGAATCCAGCAGGAAAAATACAAATTTGTACGTGACAGGGGCACCCAAGATCGGTCGGTTGAGGTCGGACAGCCGGTGTATGAGTCGGTTGTTGATCGTATCCGTGGTTGGGAAGGGAGACGTTGGTAGGCAAGTCACGTGACTGCCAAATCTTGACTTAACATAACTGTGCGTCTGCAGGATGGCAGAGTGATTCAGAGGCATCTGGATCAGGTGAGACCGCGTCCGACGTGTACCGCCTCTGGTAGCGCGCCGAGCTCACCACTACCGTCGGCAGTGGCTTCTGTGCCGTTGTTTGTACCGTTCGTGCCGCCGGTAGCGCTGGCAACAACAACTGTGCCAGTTGAAGTTTGTACCCCCAGGACTCGGGCACAAGTCAGTGCTCCGGGTTCCCCACGGACTTATGATTTGCGTGCCAGACAAACGCTGAAGCAGCCAGATAGGTTGATGTATTCGTAAAGTGATGCTGCACGTGTAAAGTATGTTTTGACGCTAGGAGTTGCTCACATGGCGAAATAAGTAATTTTCGTATGCTTTGCTCTCTCTGCTTTTGAAGTATGTATTCGGGGTGGAAGTGTGATGATGTGATACCACCCGGCACCTGGAGCCGCCTCTGCGCTTGGTCCGCCGCCGCGGGGCATGCTGACCGTTGTCCCGTGACCCGAGAGCTTAATAAATTAGTTGGTACCGGACCGCCGCCGAGTTTACTACAGCTGTTACACCGCTACCGCCGCACACCGGCTGTGGACGACTCGAACACAGCGGCTCGCCACGGCGTGCACAGCTCGGCCACAGAATGGCGCAGAATGGGCACATAATGGTAGGCCGGACTCGGTCGGCGGTCGTCGCTTCAGCCAACTGCAACAAGGATCCATTCGTCAGCGGGCGGCAAACACCAGTTCACTGCAAGTATTTTCTCCGACAAGACATGTCACAATCACAATGCCAATAATCACGCAACAAAATAATAAGCAGGTGAAACTAATATTTGCACTATATGGTGGAACTAATACGTTCACAACATTCATCACATGTTATGAAGCTTCATAGAAAACAATTCAAGAAGACTGTTCGTAGGAGGATAAAACCGGCGATGGCTTCCACATTAGGATTTCAGGATACTGGGGAGCAGTTAAATCTGATGCTCCGTCTCATAACGAGCAATATTATATCACGAGTGAACATGGCATTAGTGGAGTAGAGAATTGCCACTTGTCAGCACTAAGATCTAGCGATTACTTGGTTCTGGGACACATCTCATCGTATTCTACTTGATCTGTAGCAGAGCACATCTGACACTAACTAGGAAATAAGCACAGCGATAATGTTATCGTAGCAAGCACTATTACCAAGCATCAATAGCAGAATCGAAGTAGCAAGGCCATCTTGTCTTGCATGGTGCAATGCACATGTGTAGATATTGAGCAAGGTCGTATGCTTACGATATCTTACATCGTAACACAGTCACATGTTCCCAAAGTTTTCACCCGGGATTGCATGGTACGTGTCGCCTGCGACACGGTAACTCCGAAGCCGCATGTATTGCAGTGGAACCTCATAAGTGCAGGACACAAGTTGTAATAATTTGATTGATGCTTTGAGTCTCTGGGGACAAAGTACAGCTTTGCAACGCCAGGTTATAGTCCTGCATCTTTTCCTCTAATTCCAGGGTTCGGCCAAGAGTCATAGATAGTGCGGGATTTTACCCTTCTCGACATAGTGGTACTGTCAATATATGAAAGTATCGTGGGTTAGATGATACCGGCATGAAATTTTGCGCACAGCTAGGCTACGTTTCAATGATGATTTTTTTGCTATATGGTCATTTCAAATTCGAACTTTGACAAAAACGGCGGACATTCTCAAGGTGGCCGCCATCGGTTATATGGTCTTTGATATGATAGATTCAATCAATTGCAGGGGTGGGAAATCTTATTTATTTGTATCGCATATCTGACAACAGTAGTTTTGCTGACCATATACCAGTTAGAAATGGCAACGAATTTAAATCTTGGGATAATATATAAGATTATTGTAATCTTAAAACATGCTTACGATTCCTAAATAGGGACCACCTGGGTCAAGTTTATCAAAACACCTCATAATTATTTGCTTCTTATTCTGATGCCACTCCTTATGTAGGTAGCGCATCTGTACACAATAGCTGATGTGGAGACCTGATCTATTATTCTTTAATTACAACTAAATATACTGCAAGTCATCATAAGCGTAGGAACGTCTCAAAAAGTGGAAGGGCCAGAGTCAACAGCAGGGTGGCACCCAAGAATCTCGCAAAATACCGCGATTGAGCACTTTTTGATAGATAACCCAAGAATTCCAATACCGAGCACAGGACTTTTGCCGTTAAGGGAGATGGGGGGGGGGGTTAGGCGACTAACAGCAGCATGTGATACTGAAAAAGGACTATCATCACAATACAAGTACTTTCAAATTCATACTTCTTGCTGGACTTGGAACTCTTTTCACGACTGATGGATTATTTTTTATACTAGGTTTATCTCCCTGGTGCGAGTGAAACCATTACTATTGCTGTTCAATCAAAATTTCTTCAACTTCCGCTAAGTGCATGTGTGTGGGGAGGCATAAATGGAAAGGATTAAAAGCAGAAAAGACGGATGATAGCTAGCTGAACATTCTTTATTCGGTATCTGACAGACAAATATTGGCAGGCTGACATAAATAAATAGCGTTCGTGTATATTTTGTAAAAAAATGTATATGGTTCTGAAGGCCCCGCCACTTTTTACCACAGTCGGTACGCTTTGGAGGGCGAGGTGCACTTTTGTTCTCCAGTTATGTTCTTAGGATCCCCCTGTGCTTATTTCGGGTTCCTCGCTCACATTTTGTGGGATCCCAAGGCGATATTGGGGGCTCCAGTCCAGGAGTCCCCTGCGACATTTCAGGTCCAGGCGCATGGTTCCGGGGGAATCCGACGCCAGTTCTCTAGGCTTGACGCAATTTTTCTTGACTTTTCCTGTATTATGCAAAGTCCGAGCCAAGGCCTGATTTTTCGGGCCACCGGCGACACATTTTTGTGTGTGTGTGGGGGGGGGGAGTCACGCGGCGATTTTTTATGCTCCGGTGTGTTTTTAGGTGCCATGTGCGATATGTTAAGGCATCTGGTGGTATGTTTGAGCTAAGGAGCAATTTTCCTGGCTCGGACATTCATTTTTCTGAATCTCTTTTTGAAGAGATTCGGCTTGATCTTTGTCGGGTTTCGATGCGATCTTTGGGCCACGCTGAGCTTAGCTGGGACCGCCGACGCAACCTTTTGGGAACCCTGAGGGGAATTTCTGATGACCCGACCAGGATTTATATGACTAGCGACATGAATTTTTGGTCCAAAGCGGGCCAAAGCGCGATATGTTTTTCAGGGGGAATTTGGCGCTAGTTCTCAAATCGCGTTGTACTTATCTGGGTCCCAGTGCTAATTTGGCTCTCCCGGCATAAATTATCTGGTTTGGCGCAAGCTTGTTGACATGTGAGCGGTCCCCATCGTGATTTTTAAGGACCACAGTGCGACGTTTTCTCCTCCCAGCGTGGTTTTAAGGGGCCCGATCCAACTTTTTGGGCCCCCAGTGCGATTATCATAGGTCACGGCCCGACGTTCTTGAACCCAGTGTGATTTAGATGGCCCGAACAGTCTTTTTCGGGTCCAGCGTCATTTTCGGGGACACGGAGAAACTTTTTGGCCCTCAGTGAGATTCAGAGTCCCAATCACGCCTTTTAAAGCCCTGCGTAATTTCATGGGGCACTGGCGTGACTTATCGGTGTCCCGGCACGACTTCCAACAGCATTTTCGCGAGTCCGGTCCCACATTTTGGGGCTATCAACTTCACTTTTAGGGTCCCGGGACGATTTTTGAGGTCTTCAATGTGATTGTTAGGGACCTTGGTGGGATTTTAAGAGACATAAAGACATAAAGACATAAAAGATTAGTGCAACTATGAGCCACAAGGGCCCTTCTTGGTTGCACTCTGTACACTGAACCAGTTGCCCACCAAATATGTCAATTAGCCCTGCCTGTAATACTGAAAAGCAAGCCCTCTATTCTTATAATAATTGTCTATGCTGTTTTTAAGATGTTCAACGTGCTGCTACTGACGATGTTTTCTGGCAGCTGGTTCCAGTGTTCTACTACCCTGTTGGTGAAGAAAGTTTGCCTTAACCTTGTTCTGCTGTGGTTAACTTTAATTTTGAATTTATGCCCTCTAATTGCATCATTTCTGTTAAATTCAAACATTTCCCCAAGGTATCCCCTCTCCAGACCATGGACAAATTTAAAGACCTCGATGAGATCTCCTCTCAGCCTTCTATATCTAAGTGAAAACATATTCAATTTCTTCAATCTTTCCTCATTTGCCAGGTTGCTTATGCCATTAACCATTTTTGTAGCCTTCTTTTGTACTCTCTCTAAAAGCCAACAATCTTTTTCATAGCTAGGAGACCAAGCTTGGATGCAGTATTCCAAATGTGGCCTGACGTATGCACAGTAAAGCTTCCTGATCACTTCCTCACTTCTGTATGATACATTCCAATTTATTGCCCCGAGCATTCTCAGTGCCTTCTTCCTGGCTTCCTTGGTCTGTTCTGATGCCCCCAGTTTTGTGTTTAGAATAACACCTAAATCCTTCTCCTGTTGAGTCACTGATAGCACTTGGCCACCCATCAAGTATGGAGCCTTCATATGCTGCTTACGTACATGCATGATTTTGCACTTATCAAAATTAAATTTCATTTGCCATTCTTCGGACCACTTCACAAGTTCGTCTAAGTCTTTTTGCAGCGAGATATGCTCATCCTGACCCGTTATTGCCCTAAAGACCTTCAAATCATCCGCAAATTTCAAAACTTTACTGCTTAGGCCACTTTCAATGTTATTTACAAATATAATGAACAGTAATGGCCCTAGCACTGACCCCTGGGGGACTCCACTAAGAACATTTTGCCATGATGACTTTGTACCATTTAGCATCACTCTTTGCTGTCTATCTGAAAGCCACAACTCTATCCATTTTAAGATGCTACCTGCAATAACATGGGATTGAAGCTGTATCATTAACCGTTTATGGGGTACCTTGTCAAAGGCCTTACTAAAGTCAAGATATGGTACACCAACCTGATTTCCCTGATCAAATTGTTCTGTGGCGAAGTTCAAAAAGTCCAAGAGGTTTGTGAGACACGATCGTCCTTTTCTAAACCCATGTTGAGTATCTTGAATCAATCTGCTACCTTCCAGATAACTAACTATTCTATCCTTCATTATTGATTCGAGTACCTTGCAGACTAGGGATGTGAGACTTATTGGCCTATAGTTTTCAACTTTCCCTCAGGCCCCATTTTGAGAGGCCCCAGACTCTTTTTCGTGGACTCCTGCGCGACTTTTTCGCGGACCCATTGATTTGTGTGGGTCCCTTTGCGGTCGTAGGGGACACCAACATGATGTTTAGGGAGCGTGACGCTATTTTTCCGCACCAAGGCGCAATCGTTGGGGCCCACAACCTATCATGGAGAGGGGGACTGCTCCAATGCTCCCTCCCTTAGGTACGCCACTGTGCATGCCCCAATGATTGCATAGCTCAACCATGACGTCTATGGAGTACATCGCACACCATCGACTTTCCTATGCCCTTTTGACTGCTTGCACCAAAAATAGTATTGAGAAATATACATCCTGAAATTTGCCTAAATTCATCTAATTGTCTTCGGGGTTCTTAAATTTCAGCCTACTCGTGCACATCAGTGGACGATAAAAAGACTCAACTGTAGTCGTCGTAAAACGTTGTAATTCGGTGTTTTATACTTTTAATCAAATGTCTTCATTGATTAGATTTTGTGATCAGTGCCTTTGCTAAGCAGAGATTGTTACATATGCCATGACACCGCCATTTTATCGAACCATTTCTGTTCAACGACATAATTTGAATACAATGTTTAACGTGCTGTCAATGCCACCACGCAGTTACCCAACTGAAGATCCACTCGGGTCAGTTGCCATGCTCGTCACGTGCCTTCCCCATGTTGCAGCCACATCTCAAGAGTTCCCTGCAAACTTCCGTCGCTTCTGGTAGTGTGTCTAGTACAAACCGCGTCCACCATCAGTCTTTTCGTTCCAGTCCCATTCACTTGCAGATGGAAGCTCTGAAGCAGCGATCATTATCTGGGCCCAGCAGTTACCAGTCTGATCGGAAGCTATCCTGATGTGCTGGATGAGTGCAGCTTGTGCATGAGGCAGACCATCAATTGCTCTACCTTTCTTGGTGAATAGCTGCTTCCTTGTCTGATCGACACCCTCCTCTGTATTGGTGCGATCGCACAGCAAGAACACAAATCGTTCGCTCCAGTTGTTCTAGCCACTCTATGGCATGTGGTTCTGGCTGAGTACCTGAAGCGCAGGATGCTGAGGTGACATATCCATAGATGTTCCGGTTGTCCCATGCAGTCTTCTTGCCCCTGCCTCCAAAATAGGACACCGTATCACGCCCAGTAAAGGCATGATACATTGGCAAGGGAACACATCGGTCAGGATTAAGAGCTTTGGCTATCTCATGAGCAGCGCCGTATCTGAAGCTCTTCCCGGCACCAAAGGCAATCCACAGTTCAGAGAAGTTGAGGCGACGGGCTGATGCTATGGTCCTGTATCAACTGTGCGTATTGGCACTTTGCCGTACCCCTGTTGTATGACATCCTCTAGGTGCAAGAGGATGCGAGTGTCGGCCTCTCATGAGTGCATGGAGCCAGACCTGACACATTCTGGCGATTCATGCCCTGTATGGCGATTACCTGTTTGCTGGTGTCGATACCTGTTATATTTGAAGCCATGAAGGAGAAAAGCTGTCTTGTCATCGATACGGATAAGATCTTGCCAATGTCCAGGAACTGGACCTGATATCTCAACTCATAACTCCCTTTCCCCTTTTGCAACCTGTGTCCACCTTCAAGCTTTCTGACGTGTACACATCCCAGATAATGTCTAATCTGTCTACATGCTGAAGCTGAGATGTGATGTATAACATAAAGCCATCCGTGACATTGTCGTAGAATGTCTTTGCAGTCCCTGGTCGCAGCATGCTGATGATGGCAGCACCATCCGGTATGTTGACCTGCACTGTGTGGATGGGGAGATCCTCTTTCGCTGGGGCAAGGTCTTTCAATCAGTACATCAGGTTAGACTTGGTGCCAGTTCTCAAGCCATCCATCTGAGACAGAGTCGCTGGACAGGCCTAGTTTGCGTGCCGAAAGAACTCATGCAGATTAACATTACGTATCTGGGAGGCAATGTACAGTCTGGGGAAGAGTGAAGTCATTCTTCAGGGATGACAGCTGGAGTTGTTTCCTCGACTTCTCTCTAAATGGTGGGCATCTGAAGAGAAGGAGGAGAGACGTAAGACCACCTGAAAGTATATGATCCATATGTGTGTGCATGATGCATCTATGGGGAGTCGGATTGCTCCACCACTGGCCATCATATTCTTGAACGCAGTTGAGACACTCCTCCTGACGTCAAATCAACACCAGCCCATAACATACATGCACTACATTGATAATGTCCTGGGTATTTGGACACACAGATCAAAGGCACTCGACGATTACTTCAATTTTCTCAACAACTTCCGTCCCTCCATAAAATTATCCATGGAGCGCAGTGACCATTCTAGTAATCAACAAGTACCTTTCCTGAAACACTTCTGACCATCAACAAGGACGGTTCTTACACGACCGAGCTATACATAAAACCGATGGCGGCGCTCATAATCCTTCCATCTTTCTCTGCACACCCCATCCAAACAAAAAGAACAGTTTTGTATGCACAGACATTGAGATCGAAGCGTCTCGGATATAATGCTAAGGCCTATAATCGTGGCATGCAAAAAATCGACACTTTGTTTCTGGCAAACCACCTCGCATGATCAAAAGAGCAATGTATCAGGTAGCACACCCTATGAGAAGGGGGCGGGGATGGCCGAGTGGTTAATGTGTCGGGCTATGGGTACCAAAGGTCCCGGGTTCGACTCTAGCGCCACTCAGGACATTTCTCAATCCCGCGGCCCACCGGCGAAACAGTGTGGGCGGCGCCATTAGCCGTGAATGTGCATAAAGTGTGTCGTGAATCAACCAATAAACAAACAACAAATCCTATGAGAAATACACATACACAAACGCGACGTTCAGACCCCAAAGACAACGCAACTTTGGTCAGCCTCCCCCACATAGATGTTAAGCTCATCAAAAAATAACAGCGGCAATCAAAACCTTAAAACTATCAATACGTGTGGCAAAACACTTTCAGAAACTTTGACCAATTCCGCTCTCAACTAACACCCATGTCCTGCTGGGAGAAAAAAGTGTCACCGTTGTCTCGCAGGACTTCAAAGCAGATGCCACACACGGAACAACGTCTGCCCTATAACATGCCAGCTATGCCTACCATGGGACATGACGTATATAGGGTAAACAAAAACCATTGTCAGGGACAGATTTAATGAGCACTTAGAGACGCTAAAATTACAACCGATAATATCCCATTTGGCTAACACTTCACAATCACTCATGGGAGCAGCACTTTGGACTTTAAAACACTCAGCATATCTACTCTGCAAGTCTGCAAAGATATAGCAGAGCTCAAAATCACCGAACCAATAGAAGTTAGGACCAAAAAGCCTCCATTATACACAATGACAGCATCCTGGACCCTCAGAAAACCCGGTTCCTTACACCACCTGAGGAAAGCACACATGCAATGCAACCGCAGCCGCAGTTGACACATGCATAATACACACACGGATCATACATTGTATGTATTTTACGAGTAGGTAGATATTGTCACATATAAAATGAAGGCGATTCACTGTGCGCTGGCACGAGGTAAGGTGCATTAGGCGTGTGTGCTTTTGTGATTTTTGGAGCAAAATGTTTGCTATTGAGGAAGGCCTGTGACAGAAATAGATACAGTGGGAATTTGGATCTATGTCTTTGTTTTCTTATGAGCATAAGGTTATTTTATGCCTTTTTATCACTGATATGAAACACTCTCATTTACTTTGTACCGATTCAGTGCTCCACTAGAAATTGCAAGATCGCCAATAGTTAGCCATTTCTAGATCAGCTCTGCTTTATACGCAGGCTGGCCGATCAGATCGCGGACAGCTCGCCTCCTCTGGGAAATATGAACCGGGCTGCGACGTCGGGCGCTTAGCCATGCAGGCCGGGAAACGAACGACTGCAGTGGCGGACACAGCTGTTGAACTGTTCATCATTTTGTCAACGTGTCCAGTATCTTCAGATCTGTATGCTGCTGTGCCGTTGGTGCATGATCTTTTTCCTGCCAGTCATGTGGAAATGTCCTTAGAAATCAAGCTTAAAACGCCACTGGCAACGTGCACATGTCACTGGGTACGGCGAGGGTGAGGCACTGTATCGTGCGGTCGTCAGGGAGGGGAGGGGTAGTTGATGCGTGGTCTTCCCACGCCAGCTTGGGACTGGACTTCTGGGAACTGACGCCTGCGGATGGTAGGCTTATTCAATGGCCGATGTGGGTGACTGGTTTAAGGTCGATTCACGTGTGTCTATTGGCAAGGTGCTGAACGACATGTAAAATGTATGGATTATTAAGCTTGAAATCATGCTGCTCGCATGCAGCGTGCATTTAGTAGAACATCTAAGCCAACTCATGCAATCAGTTACCCATTTTGTATGGGCCGTGATAATTCGAATTTCTACCTTAAATAGCGCAGAATCGCATTTGCCGTCCCTGAAAACGCTTGTCAGACGTTGGTAACTTCGAACTCAGTGTGGGCTGAAATCCTGCCCCCAAGAGGGTTTTTCGCAATGGGAACGGATTTCGTGTATAGTTACGGTGAAAAAAAAGCGACATTTCCTTGCCGGGTTATACGAAAAAACTCATCTCCGTGCCGCGTTCACTTTCGTGTGGACATTCCATAGTCAGAAACATTATAACAATAATTATGTATATTTATACCTTAAAATCCATCTTTTTAACCACAAATAAAGCAAGAATTAGCTCATTCAAGCTGTGGTGATCGTTCAGGAAGTAATCTGATATCAGTACTACTTATTTAATTCTTAAGTTTAATGAGGTGAAATACTACATCATTGGTGTAGGTACTGTGATGCCAGTATGGGAAACTGCCACTCCAACTTGAAAGTTGGGAAGGCATGGCCCTCTCAACTTCGAAATACATGCTTGATCTTACAGTTGGGAAAAATGTGTTGAAAATACCCCATGTCTAAAGCAAAGCGGCCGAAGTCAGGTTAATTTTTCGGATGTGTGGGCGTACTTTAGGATAGCATCTACTGTACTTATCTGGTGACGTCGCGTGATAGGCTCATGTTCTTCTCTCTCGCTACAGCTTTCTCACCTCAAGCGCAACAATTGTTGCGCTTGAGGTGAAGCAAACTGTAAAGACGTCATTGTTGCAATCATTTGGCAGGGGAAACCGGATCAAGTTGACACAATTTTGGCGAAACTCAACATAATTAATCACTTTGGAGACGTAGCGAGGAGATAGCTACACCGACGCTAAGCGTAGACCTGGTATCATCGCAATATTTTTTTTCGTGGCATCCTCTGGGTTTTCTACCAGAGAGCAAATCATCGCATAACTACCGGTTCATCAACTTACCCCGCAATGGGGTTAAATTGTTGCAGACGATGGTGTAAGTCGATAAAATGTAGGTTAAGTCAACTGTATTATGTATATATGTGGTACTTGTGTGCGCCTTTTGAAAGGTCCATATTTCACGCTTACAGTAATAATACTGGTTTGAATCTTGACTGACCATAGCTAATGGTTCATGACATTTATGGAATGCTGAAACGTTCATTCCGAAGCTACACCTTTCCCCTTCGTTCAGTCTTTTCCATCGGATGAGGAGTGATCGCGGAAAAAATCGCCCCAGTAGCCCAGTTGGTTAGGGCGTTGGCTAGGTCGTTGGTCTCCCCTGTCCAGGCAAGGCAGGGTTCGAGTCGCTTTACGTGCTCGTATTTAGTGTCAGTTGGCAGCCGGCCCGATAAGACCTGGGACGAGCTACCAGGCGGCCGTGTCGGTGCATTGACGGCACTTGAAACCTTTGGTCCAAATTCTGCCGTTTAACTGAAATTCATTGATCGGGTGTTGAGGTCATGGTTCACGCAACGAGCTCTGCTTAGCAACAGAGCCCTGCCTCATAAAGCAACCCCAGCAAGAACTTGGATTAAATTTATATAATGAAATAAAATTTGAATAATATATCAGGGTTGAAATATATATCATGTTTACTTTCAGTCCATTTTAAGCATGAATTTAAACGCATTTCACAGTCGCAAAGTTGAAAGAACATAGTAATGACAGGCGACACTTAAAAAAATTAACAAGTGGGCGACAAATTATAAATGAAGGGTGAAGCAAAGGGATTTAAATTTTACTTTCGGTCCACGAATGTGTCACATCGTCACCATTCCGCAGTCAGAAGTCGAAAGGACATGGGTTTGTTTTTGGCGCGAGAAAAGGGTGTCAGTACCAACATGTGCGACAATAGCAATGACAACCGGCTTCATGCTTTTGGAGAGAATGGTGTTGTATCAACAATCACGTGCATCAGACCCGGTCTCCCATACTACTGTTGTCACATTTTATTTCATATGTTTACATGGCAACCTCGCAAGGTGCCACCTCGACTGTGCCATTTGGATCCTCTTAGGCCATGGCGTGCAGCGACTCGTAATACATTGGCTTCAGTACTTTCACAATCATAGGCATCATAATTTGTTTTTAAAACGCTGCGAAAAGGACATTGCAAAACATTGCAATACAAGATGTAGGGCTGGGTGTTACGGAGACTGAGACGGTATCTTGTGGTTAGGTTAAGTGAGCCATTCACCTCAAAACAAAGACGCTCGGAATCTCCCTAAAAAATATCGCTCGACCCCACAACGGCGATAGTGAGTGCTCAAACAAACCTTGCTGGGCTCAAAACAAATCGCGCCGCAGCCTAAGACAATCGTACCAGAACCCAAAAATCGTCGAACCCATCCTCCCGAAAAATCACGATGGAAGCGGAAAAATTGCACCGTGGCCTCGAAGCTTGCACAGGGTCCCGGAATGGTTCAGTTTGTATCAATAAAAACCAGGGGGACCCTTGAAATGTCAAGCAGAGTTTATAAAAATATGCATTGAGGCTTACAATGGATGCACCGGATCAAAAATCGCGCCGACTGAGGCCTCAAGGCTCAGGGGCCCTCCGATGTTGGTGTAATTGCTGAATGTCTGGCGTAGCATCTGCCGGTGTGCGTCTACCAACGCACACGACATGGCCCGTGTCCAACTGAAGAACAATGCTTAATTGAAGTAAAGTTTAAGGTGGATCAGTTTAGGTTTCATAGACGATTGTAAGCTACCGTCTTGTCGATTAACAGGTGTGTGGTGCATATCTTGGGAAAGGGATGACACTGTCACCCAGCAAGGCATTAATGTCCTTCTCGTCCCCAATCGTTTGGGACTGTATATTCAAAAGTTATATTGTTCCACTGGATTGCCGACGCCTCGTGCTTCCAACATGATTACCGTATCTCAGCAATTGATCACGAACTCCGAAACGTTGGAAATTTCTTGAAATATTAGTAATTCATTTCAAGAACCCTTCCATGGTTATGAAGACATTGCAAGTTATATTTTCCTCCCATGTATGCTTAGATTGTACTCCGCTACTCATTTTTAGTGCCTATTTTTAGTGCTAATTTTCAGTGCCTCACAATTTCATTCCTAATCTATGACACTTCGCTTTGACTTCCGCACCTTCCCTCCGTCTGAATCATGGATTAAGCAGTGGTGAGCTGCTTGCAACAGTCTGACTTGTGCTGTCTGATTCGCAGGTGCTGGATTTGTGTTGGATTCCGAAGTGAGCTTAATAAATGTCAATTTTCGCAGATCTGGACACTTGAAAACCGTCACTCACGTTTTCCTTTCCGACTCCATTCTCTGTGCCATGTCCCATGCTCTGTTCTTGACTTCAAAATAATGCATTTCGTGTGTAAAGATAGCTTGGATTTCGACGTGTCCAATATGATTATAGTGTGCTGAAATCCACATTTCCTTCACGAGGCATATCAGTTATATTTTTCACCCATATTGTTCACAACCGAAGCCTACGTACGATACATGCGTTGCATCGCGAATTAGCTACGACGCGTATGACAGCGACTGGTTGAATTCGCTGGATCGACAAGACATCGGCGTGAATGAAAGCAGAGACAATCCAGGGGTGACCACGGATCTGTATGTAGTTTTGGCTTCGAGAGGTGTTTGATTAGCCAATATCTCTCATGTAGTCAAATATCCAATTCTTCAGATAACCATCATGTATCATGTACTCATTACTTGTAGGTAATGAATTGAAGCTAAAAAGGCAGTATTTGCAAAAAAATACAGTATTTAACCTGTGTACTAGATCATACCAACATTGTTGGTACACTTGAATAACTTATTTTATTGTCCATATTCAGTAACATTTTCGTTTCATCTATTTGTTTCATACTTATTGTCAAGCTACATAGCATTTTCACACGCCTGGACACCTCCATAAATTGCCATTCGATGAAATGCGTAATGTTGTGTTGTAAGACAAACGCGCCGTGCCAACATAAAATGGGTTATTCTCGACACCGTGTGAGTTCAGAATTCGAACCTTGCCTGGGGTTCATTTGAACGTGGATGAACGTAAAACATTTGAACGTGGACGTGTCACCCATAGGGCCTAAGGATGATCGACATACTGCATGCCATTGCTAAACCATGCGGCAAACCACTGGCTGTCGATGCCGTACCACCCTAGCTTCTCCACGAGTCAGTGCTCAACGCTGTCGAATGCTTTTGAGGTGTCTGCCGTGACTAGTGACATCATCATGCTTTTGTCAACATTGCTAGTCGCATATATTACAGCTCAAGCAAGCATTGCCGCCTTCATCGATAGGTGAGGGCGGAAGCTATATTGTTGCCGGGATATAATATGCAGACTAAATACATATTGAGTCAGTTTTGTACGTACTGTAAGCGCACAAAGCCTAGTCACGACGAGCAATATCGATATTGGTCGATAGTTGCACCGCTTAGCATCGTCGCTTTTATCTATCGGCACTATTGTAATGATTTTCCAGTTCACAATGCTACTATTAATAACATGCAGTAGGTCCGACAACGGCAAGTCACCTTACGCATGGTGATTAAAATGATGTCTGGACCGCCGCACAATGATATCGGCACATGACGATCCCATCCGCCTCAGCATGGGTGATAGCTACGGCAACGCCGCAGGGCACTGAGAAAGCGCTACCGCTGCAGAATCATTGCCGGCGTGACGGGAGCAAATTTGGAGCGCCACAGACGCTGCGTTTTCTCAGTCCTTCCCAGGCTGCTAGTCAATGGCGTCACCAGGGAATGGCCAGCCGCCATATTGTAGGTGGATATAATGTAAATATTGCGAGAGTATCACGGTGCATCTAACATTTTATGCCAACCGTAAGCTCAGATACAAATAGGTCCGAACAATATGTGCGTCCTCTCCATCCGCCACTACTCTGCACATCAGTTTCCTACGGGACGGCAGCCGATTGCCAAGCTATGAAACGCTAACAATACAGGCACACAACGAGCTCGTATTCAATGTCATCATCCTGCCATCTAGCGAGAAATACTGTTACATATGCTTCAGCGTTCAATCTGATGACATTCATTCCTTATTCAATGCGGTAATACCAAGACCGTGCTGCTACCTAGCGAGAGAAAGCTGGACTTATGCTTCTTGGACATCAGAAGTGAGAGTAGATCTTCTGAACAATCCAGTCCCGAAAGTAGATCCTCTGAACATACCGGACCAAGAGTAGATCTTCTGAAAATTCAGTCCCGAGAGTAGATCTTGTGAACACTCCCAACCTCCGAGTAGATCCTCTGAACATTTCCAGTAGTAGATATTCGGAACATTTCCAGCAGTAGATCTTCTGAACAACTAAGGCCTATTTGTAGATCCTCTGAACAATACAGTCCCGAGAGTAGGTCTTGTGAAAAAAAGTCATCCTGAAAGTAGATCCTGTGAACACTTTCGTCTTCGAGTAGATCTTCTGAACAAACCAGTCCCGAGAGTAGATCTTGTGAACATGTCTCTGAACATTTGCATTCGGGAGTAGGTCTCCTGAACACCTGAGGCCTATTTGTAGATCATCTGAACAATCCAGTCCCAAGAGTAGATCTTGTGAAAAAAAAATATCCTGAAAGTAGATCCTGTGAACACTTTCGTCTTCGAGTAGATCCTCTGAACAATCCAGTCCCAAGAGTATCTTGTGAAAATAGATGTTCTGAACGTAGATCCTGTGAAGATAAATCCTCTAAAAGTAGATCTACTGAACGTAGGTCTTCTGAAAGTAGATCTTATGAGCTTCCCCCTACAAGCACCTAGTCAAACACCAGAAAAGCCTATAATATACCGTACGCAGCCGCACCAATACCACATATTTGAAAAGACGGTTGTATTCTGGAGCAGTTTAAATGCGCAAGAAATGTCTGACGAATGACGTCAGAAATTAAAGTGGCCCCATGGCCGCTGAAGGGACGAATCCCCCTTGCTCAGTAAGCGTTGTGCTCTGGGAGAGGTGGGTGCGACTGTCTGATGCCTTTCTGGGTGCCCTTTTTGCTACGACGCCGGACTTTGGAGGCCAAAAACTTTGCTCTCAGTGGTCAGAATGGGACGAAAGTAGCTCACGGATGTTGAGAAGAGTCGGGCTTTGACCCTGTTGGAGCAGGGCATGTCTGTGATACGTGTCGCCACAGATCTGCAAGTCACGAGGCAGGTTATTTAAAATCTCAAAATAGCCGCCGCCTTCCTACCCCCAGGCACCATTCCGGAGAGAAAGAAAGGCTCTGGAGCACCCCACAAGACTTCCCCACGCACTGACCATATTCTGAAGAGAGCTGTGTTATCAGAGCCCGCAATTACCCCATCAGCGCTTAAAAAAAGCACTCTGATCTACTCCAGGACGTTTCGATCAGGACGATTCAACACCGCCTGCAAAAGGACCTGGGAATGCCATGTCGCCGAGCTGCCAAGAAACCGCTCCTCACCAAGGCCATGAATAAAAAAGGGTTGCCTTTGCCAAAACTTAACATCAGAAGACTGGAAGAAGGTGATGTTCAGCGACGAGAGCACCTTTAGGCTGGTCAGGGGAATCTCGAAGGTCGTTCGTCGCCGCAAAAGTGTCTCTCGCTACAACCATAAGTTTACTGTAACGACTGTGAAACACCCTGACAGTGTGATGGTTTGGGGGGCATTTAGTGGCAATAAGGGCAGGGGAGGGTTGTATTTCCTGCCTAAGAACGTCACCATGAAGGGGAGCAACTATATCGAAATACTTAAAGAACATTTGTTGTTTTTTATATTCATGAGTGCGATCATTTCATGCACGACGGCGTCCCTTGCCACAGGTCCAAGGCAGTACAAAAATTTTTCAGTGCTACACATATTGAAGTGCTAGACTGGCCAGGTAACTCTACGGACCTAAACCCCATAGAAAATGCCTGGAATGTTATGAAAAACTAGATCCAAGAGGCCCGACCCAGCAACATCAAGGATCTGCAGGAGGCGCTCAAGCAGCTGTGGATCGACATGGACGTCCCTACTTCGCTAGTTTGGTCGAATCGATGCCCAAACGACTCAACATGATGCTGAAGGCGAAGAGGGATATGACAAAATATTTAGTGTAAAGCTTATTTATCAATAAATGTCATCTTGGTTTCATCTTGTTGTTTTATTGGCCAAACATTGTTGATGTATACATTCTTTTGCGGCCACTGTAATATTGATATGAATGTACACAGACATGTTCAAGCCGCTTTTTCCACACCATTTTGGAACAAAGGAAAATCACACATATGATTAATGCTCCAACATTACTACGAAGTATTTGCACCAAATTTTTCCACACAATTTTGGAATAAGTGAAACCCACACATGATTAATGCTGCAGCATTAATCATGTTACACTCTGGACACTCAACCAGTTGCCCACCAAATCCGTCGATCAGCCCTCCCTGGAATACTAAAAGCAAGCCCTCTATTCTTATAATGATTGTCTATGCTCTTTTTAAAGATGTTCGACGTGCTGCTACTGACAATGGTTTCAGGCAGCTGGTTCCAGTGTTCTATTGCCCTGTTGGTGAAGAAGGAATGTCTTAACCCTGTCCTGTTGTAAGTATAATTTTCAATTGACGACCTCTAATCCCATCATTTCTGTTAAATTAAAACACTTCTCTGAGATATCCCTTTTCCAGACCACGAAAAATTGAAAGATCTCGATGAGATATCCTCTCAGCCTTCTGTATCTAAGTGAAAACATTCAATTCCTTCAATCTTTCCTCATATGCCAGGTTTCTTATACCATTAACCATTTTTGTAGACCTCTTTTGTACCCTCTAAAAGCCAACAATCTTTTTCATAACTAGGAGACCAAGTTTGGACCCAGTATTCCAAATGTGTCCCGACATATGCACAGTAAAGCTTCCAGACGACCTCACTTCTTTATGATGAATTCCTATTTATTGCCCCAAGCATTCTCAGTGCCTTCTTTCTGGCTTCCTTGGTCTGTTCTGATGCCCCCAATTTTGTATTCAGAATAACACCTGAGTCCTTCTGATGAGTCACCAGTACTTGGCCGCCCACGAAGCATGAAGCCTTGATATGCAGCCTACCTACATACATGAGTTTCCATTTTTCAAAATTGTATTTCATCTGCCATTCTTCGGACCACTTCACAAGTTCGTCTAAGTCTTTTTGCAGCGAGATATGCTCATTGTGACCTATCATAAACGACCTTGAAATCATCCGCAAATTGCAAAACCTTACTGCTTAGGCCACTTCCAATGCCATTTACAAATATAATTAGCAGTAGTGGTCCCAGTACTGAACCGTGGGGGACTCCACTAAGAACATTTTGCCATGATGACTTTGTACCATTTAGCATCATTCTCTGCTCTCTATCTGAAAGCCACAACTCTATCCATTTTAGGTTGCTCCCTGCAATCCAATGGATCTGAAGCTGCATCATTCACCTTTTATGGGGTACCTTGTCAAAGGCCTTACTAAAGTTAAGGTATGACGCATCAACCTAATTTCCTTGATCAGATTGTTCCGTAGCGAAGTTAAAAGTCCAAGAGATTTGTGAGACACGATCGGCCTGTTCTAAACCCATGTTGAGTACCTTGAATCAATCTGTTTCCTTCCAGACGACTAACTATTCTGTCCTTGATAGTTTATTCCAGTACCTTGCAGACTAGGGATGTGAGGCTTACTGGCCTATGGTTTTTAACTTTTCTTCTTTCTGCTTTCTTGGAAATAGGAACTACATTTGCCCTTTTTTAATCTGTTGGAATTTCATTTTGTGAAATTGATCTGTAAAATATACGAAGTAGAAATGCGAGTTCTTTTCGAATCCCCCCCCCCCCTCCAATATCCTGGCATCAATTTCATCAGGTCCTGCTGCCTTGTTCGGCTTTATTCTCCTGATATTATTGAAAACATATCAGGACAACAGATAGGTTCCTGATGCCATTCAAGAACTATAAAATGTGCTTGATGCGGCAAGTATTCCCTCACCAAGTGAGTATGGCTTGCAGTACGTGGCGGGCTACGTTGCTCAAAAGCGTGGACTCTACCCTGGGTACGTCGAGGAATAATCCGCCGAGGGAAGAGGTTCGATGCGGGGCGAAGTGGATTACCGTTCTCAGCCGGGGAAACTTTTCGTTCCCAGCGAAACCTGGCTCGCAACATTCAAGGAGCTGGAGGTGCCCTTTTGCACTCTCCACCATGGGAAGGGCCCAATGCAATGCAATGGAGAGCCGAGCCACCTGTGTCGGGCACCGGGACTGATCAAGGGTCTTATTGCCACCGTAGTGTCGCGCTGACCAACCCTTGATCACCACGCCGTCACGTTGTACGCGAGGGTGCGCACGTTTATACGGATGCGACATGTGGCTAGCGTGCGCCGCGAGGATCACCCCCTTGCGCTGCTGGCGAATGCTGCACATCGTTCAGGTAACGTTGAGAAGACAGCGCGAACGTCCGCTTCGGCGACGACCTCGAGGGCATTCAAAACACGACGCATGCTTGCGCCAGGTGTGTCGTTTGTGTAAGGACATGAAGTAAGCGAATGTCGGTGTATACCTGTACGAGAATGTTTTTAGTTCTGTCATTGTATGCCAGTCATAAAAAATTGTTTTAATGATTTTGCGATCTTCAGTTTTCTGGGTTGCATCTTTGCATTGATCAAGAAAGTATGATGTGAGCAAACTTCCCTTGAGGAGGCTGCTTTCTGCCAGCCTTAGGATTTGACCCATTCTCTTGCACATTAACCAAGTCTTAATTCTGAGACTGACATCCATGATGCAATATATTTTTGCACTGTTTCCTAAGTCTCATTTATTATTCACTTAACACCACAGGTGAGGATGGCATGAAGTGAAATCATGAAACAATAGCTGTTGCCATAGATGCATCCAAGGGGAGGACCCCTCCCCCACCCTACAACCAGACATTAGATCAGGCAAGATTGTGATATTTTCCCCGTGCAAAACACTTTTTGGAACATTTGCATTACCTAACCCTGTAACACCTTTCAACATTGCAATCCTATCATGCCTTAATCTCTAAAGCTCGAGTGAGCATAGTATCTAATGATTAGTGTATTGCTAATATACAAGTATATGTATATATATATATATATATATATATATATATATATATATATCCAGGTGATAGCATTAACACCATGGTTAAATTAGCATGGGGCACCGGTGAACCTCTCCAAGCTCTTTCAGGATAAAGAGTAGATTAATTGACCACAAAACACACTAAATATGTGCCAAACAAGATTGCGCATCTATATCTGATATTACTGACAAGTTTACATGACCCAAACAGTAGATATTTTCGCCACAACTCACAATAGGATGTTCAAATATCAACTGGTTCGTTTGGTTGTGACATATTATAATGTAGGTTTGGGAATATAAAAAAGTTTAATTCAGATTATGGGAAAAAACATATAGCACAGTATTCTGCTTACTTCCAACAAACAATTCGTTCTTGTTAATGCAGAAAAATCTTCTACTACCGCCAAATGAGCCAAAGGCCCTGAGCAGAAACAGCTTGAACGTCTGCGGAAACGCCATTAAAGCAGAGCTGCGCCACACACGTCGCAGAAACGTCATTCATGATAACTTTGAAGTAGTGAGATTTAAACGCTTCTGAAAAAAATTGACTGAAATTATTAATAAATTGCTAACAAATAGACCAAACAATTTGGAGCCGGGATCATTAAAAATGTACTCTACCTTACTGTTAGTATTCGGGTGCTAGGCCTCCTTCAAAACTATGATTTCTGCACCATGTTAAGTCAACGGGTTTTCACGACGGGAGAATTGCCTACGACCGACAATCAGCTGTTGCGGACCTGTTTACCCAACCTTATCTAGAAGAACCGTGGGAAAGTTCCAGAATGCAATGCGCAAAGTAACAATATGCGCAATACATCTGTGACTGTGTAAATAGCAATGGAATTGACGTCTGAAGGCAAACTAACTTTAGTACATGCAATTCGCATCATATTTTATGGAGACAGAGTCTTGTAAATAGTAACTATATTCATCGCGCACACACCAATGAACATCCGAGCGCGCTTGTCGCGGGAGCATGTTTCAAAGTTCTTGAACGGCATCGGGAACCTACCTGTTTTCTTTCTTTGCGGGGTCCCTCTGATGGCCGCATTAGCCCGTCCCGTCTGGGTGGAGTGGGGGGTCTTCAACCGCCCCCCTCAGGTTTCTCCTGGATAGTGGGCAAACGGTGAGCTGCAGCATGTCAAAATTTGGCATACCTTTTTCCACATCAATTTGGCATGCTGTTTCAAAATTTTGAAGTCAGGTCATCTAGGGTCAACCAGTTAGTCAAGGTCAAGTGAGGTCCCCTCCAAAAAAGTTCAACCAGTCGTCACGTTTTAACGGATGCAGATGTTTTAGTGAAACTTTCAGCGTTTGATAATCTTTAGGGATGCAACAAAACGTACGAGTGAATTTTTTTTTTCTCGTTTTTTTTTCGTTTTTGACTTCGTATAAATTCTGCATATTTGCCAATTGCAGGTCAAATAGAAGATTCTGGCTAAAGTAAGCACTTTTTATTAGGGCAAGTTAGCTTCTAACAACGTTTCGCGGTCTGCTCTACCCAATGGAAAAGGAACATTTTAGAAAACGTGAACTCAAAATTTAGAAATTTCAACAACAAAAAATCCGCACCTCAGGGCCAAAAACATAATGTAAGTCGTGAAAAGTCGTGAAAATCTAGCCCCCCCCTGGTGACGTTACGTTTGGTGGTGATCAAACGATATTCAGTTGTATAATTATATTAAGCACATAAACTGAATGTTCCTGGATTTAACCTGGAATCACACCGAAAGCATACAGTCAGTATTACGCAGAACTAGGTTAATGCACGCGTAGATCAGGTCGGTCCCGACATCTTCCACAGTTTTCTACTTGAAAACTCTAATACGAACTGGGCACTTCTACGCCTGACGCATGGACCACCAGTGACCACGTCACGTCACTCAACGCCGATCGCGCCGGTTATGAATAAGCAAACAGGTCGCCATCGCGAACCATCCCCGTACATCGATCGGTAGATTACTCCGTCACATAGTCCGTCAAGTAAGCCGGTGGTCTCCGTTGTCGCCGAGGCCTCGTGGGCGTGGACACGGGTGGAGGCTCCCGGTGCGGACCCAGCCGAGGTGACGGAACGTCGGTGGCTGTGGGCGGTGTGGCGGCCGCATCTCGGTGTGTCGGTGCCGTCATGGGCGTCACGTCCGCGGGAGACACGCGTTGTCGCGCGGCAGCAGGCGTCGCGGGTGTGACGGTCTGCTCGTGGTCGGGCGCAGGCGGACCGTCGGCACCGGGATTGGAGTCCGTCCACTGGGCGACCTGCGGCAGCTATGAGAAAGGCTGATAGCGGTCGGCGCGGGCGAGACTTTGGATGGGTCTTAGTACCGCCTGTTACGCAGAGTCACTCACCCCGAACCGTGTACCTTAATTAGCTACTGGTCATGAGGTTTGGCCTCCACGACTACGCCGATTGTATCCCAGCGCTTGGAGTAAGCCCCCGTCTGATTTTGCAGCAGTACTATGGCGCTTGGCATCAGCGGTGCTAGCGGATGCGCTTGGTGTCCGAGGTCGTCCGCCTGCTTGGCGAACCTTAGTCTGAACGCCTCTTCTTGGCGCACCCACGTCTCGCGCCAGACGGGATGGACCGCAGTGCTGGCGAACACCTGCGTCTTCGGTGCGATGGGCAGAAGGTCACGCAAATTCCTGCCGAAGATGATTTGGGCTGGTGACATGCCCGTCTCGAGATCTGGAGTGTTGCGAAACTGCAACAAGTCGGCCGCCACAGTCTCCATGTCGATTTTTCTATGTGCGTCTGTCTGCGACGTCAGGAGGCGTTTCATAGACTTGACGGCAACCTCCGCTCTCCCGTTTGATTGCGGGTGGTAAGCGGATGACAAGCGATGTCGCGCGCCCCAGCGCTGCAGGAGGGCGACCGTCTCCTTCGCGGTGACCTCGGGCCCACCGTCCGTGCTCAGCTCAGCAGGCACGCCGAAGGTCGCGTATTGGTTTATTATGGCCCTGTCGAACCCCTGTGCACCGGACAGAGAGGCGACTATGTGTGGCCAGCCGCTGAAGCAGTCCACCACGACCAAGTATCCGATGCCGCGCAATACACAGAAGTCAGCGGCTATGGCCTGGAAGGGTCTCGTGGGTACAGGTGGCTGAACCGGCGGCATGTGCGGCTGGGTGGGCGACATTCTCCAGCAGTCGTGGCATGTGGAGCGCGCGCTCTCTATGTCCTTGGAAATGCTCGGCCAGAATACTACTCCCTGCGCCCTATGCACAACCTTGCTCACCACCCATTGTGCCGCGTGGAGCGCGCGCAGCACCTCGTTGCGTAGAGTTTCTGGCACCAGGACCCTGTCGTCCATCATGATGACCTCATCTACTGTCGACAGCCTGTCCCGGTACTGCCAGTACTGCTGAAGAGCTTCGGGCAAGTTGTCGCGAGATGGTGGAAACTCGGATTGGACAACCTTGGTGAGCTGCTGGAAGACACCATCCCTGTGTGTGCTCTCTTTAACACGCTCCCATGTTACCGCCCCGAGCGCGCCCGTGGAGGATTTCGCTGCGGCGACGACGGTAAGCTCCAGGTCGTCGTCGGCGTCCGCCCAGACGCGGAAGGCGGCCAGGGCGTCTCAGCTGGTCCTGCTGTCGAACTGGATCGTGGCAGGTGGGTATCTTGATGCCGCGTCCGCCGCCGGGATGGCCTTGGCGGGCACGTGTACGATCTTGTACCTCCACATTAGCGTCCGTTGCTTTAATCAGAAAAGCCTTGGGTTCTGTATGTCCTCAAGTGCCCGGTCTCCTAGGATCTTTACTAGCGGCTTGTGGTCGCTCGCGATGATTAGGTCCCGGCAGCCCATCGTGAAGAAGCGATTGTCCTCTAGGGCGCACGCCACCGCGAGGGGCTCTCCTTCGACTGGAACGTAGCGCTTTTCCGCGTCTCTCAGGAAGTGTGAGCCGGCCAGCGTCGCTCGCCATCCATTGCGACAGCAACCTGGGGCAGCGAGGCACACTCGCAATGTTCCTAGCAGAGCCAGTATCCCACGCCAGTGGTGGACCAGTCCGGGCTGATGCAAGTCCGGCGGCTAGGGCCGAATATCTCGACTCCCTCTTCGATGTCCCTGATGATAGCCGCCTTGGATATCGGGAAGGCCTCGTCCAAGTCTGGTCCCCACCGAAATCCGACCTTTGGACTCAGCAGAAGCCTGAATGGTTTCATCAGTTCGGTGGTTCTGCCGTAGTGCGACACCTGGTTCACGAGGCCGAACCATGCCCGTACGTCGGTGACGTTGGTGGGTGTCGGGAATGTGGCGATGGCGTACATATATTTGGGCAGGGGCTTTACTTCTGTTGCCGTGACCCGGAACTCCGCGAAGTCGGCATCGAGCGACGAGAATTGCAACTTGGCAGGGTTTAGTACCACCCCGTTCTTTCCCACGAGCTCGAGGTAGTCGACGATGCGCCACCAGTGCACTGACAGGCCTTTATCCCACATGATGGTGTCGTCGACGCACTTCGACTTCCTGGGCACGTCCGCGATGATCGCGTCGTATCGCTCCGTGTAGGCGTCCTGGGATGCGAGGAATCCCACGGGGGCACGCCGGTGCAGGAACCTGCCCTGCTCCGTCAGGAATGTGGTCTTATGCCGGTCTTCAGGCCTGATCCCGATGAAGTGGAACCCGTTCTAGGCATCCGTTACGGTCTTGAAGGTCCCCGGCGGGATGGCTCTGGCCTGTTTGGCGGGCGGAACGGTGTGATGTGTCGCGTACGCTGTGGCGGTTCAGTGGCTGCAGATCGACGGTGCGACGAGGGGTGCCATCTGGCTTGGGTGTCAGCACCATGCTGTGCAGCCAGGTCAGGGGCGTGTTGGGTGGCACGTGCTCGATGACGCCCAGATCTACGTCCCTCTCGAGCTGCTGCGACACTTCCTCTTGCCAGTGCACTGGCAACGTTGGGGGTCTCCTCGTCACGACCGACTGCACGCCGGGATCGACCCGGACCTCCATGGAGGGCCCAGTCATTATGGGGAGTGGCTGGTGGGGGCACGTGTTGAATGTTGACTACGTATGTCTCCACAGCAGCCAGGCTTTCATACAGTCCGAGTTCTCCGGCGAAGTGTTGACGGGCAGACTCATGGGGCGACCGGGCGGTGCAGTGCGGAGCGGGCATCCGCACGCCGCCAGCCGGGTGTGACAGAGTGTTTCTTGACCAAACGAGGAGACGTGCGGAGACGTGCTACACATTGGCGCACATGTTCCCCTCATTCCTGGTTAGCGTTGAGTAGTGTGGCTCGTCTGGCACTGAGTGCTACGTTGACGACTGCCAGTCGCTTCATTGCGTTCGTGACGTCCTCTGCGCTCTTGCTGGCGATGTCGGGGTCCTCACGGAATAGAGCTGTCTCTAGCACCGACTCGCAACATGCAAACAACTGGGTGGTGACCTGCGCAGGGGCCATGTCATTGCCATTACTGAATACCCCCCATCGCCGAGTGAAGGCCACCCAGTCGTCTTCCCCGATACCCTGCTGTAGTGCTGATGGGCGGTTGATTTTCGGGGGCCTCAGTCGCACGCTCGACTCGTGTACGTTCGTCTGATGAAGTTGCGTCAGGGCAATGCATGCTGGGAGGTCAGCAGCCCTCTTGATTTCCCCAAAGCCGACCATCAACAACCGGTCATCAACAACAATCAGTTATTGAGATAGAAGATATACAGACCATATTTATCTTCAGAGCCAACCCATCACACCATAAGCTTGATATTTACCTAGGTAGGTACCTACCAACCTGCAAGCCCAATGACAATGTGCATATATTCAATAATAATATGGGCGTCACAGCCAATAATACCCAGTGTATCTGATAATACCATGAAAGAAAAAGGGAGCAAGAAGTTGCATGCACACTATTATAATTTCTATTTTTGAAGAAAGCAAGCAGGCAGGTACAAAGCCATAGCTTACAAGAGTAGTTATACAAGGTCAGACCTCATCACCAAGTAAATGAGATGGTCGTTCTTCAGAAGATCCAAATTCGTAGCATCCAAGGATAATATGTTCAGTTACATAAATCACAGAGTCTAAAGTTCAATTTGCGGTTGTGATCGACAAATATGGCAGAGGTAAGGCAGTTGTGATGCAATTGCGCTTAGTTTTGAACCCAGTGGCCAAACTCATGGGACTTCGGTCTGATTCGTGTTTTGTACTTCATACCTTTTGATATATATATATACATATATATATATATATATACAGATTGATATGGTTATCTAACAACTTGCTGATATTTAATGTGGTTTTAAAACGATTTGCTGATATTTAATTCTCAAAGGAACTGTAGGTGAGGAAGTTGGTAGGTACGCTTCAACAAGTCTAGTCCATGTTTTTTCTGCTTTGTGATCAGGGTTTCTATGTTAATACGACATAACTACCATATTTGTCTTCAAGAAGAGTAGGTTTAATTTGCATTTATTTATATTTTTATTCTACTGCTCTTTGCTTTCTCTGTCCAGGATTGGAGCACCCAATGTTGCATTTATGTCAGGGGTTGGCACACTTCGGTAAATTTACATCTTAAGGTAATTTATGATTTCCACAATTTTTTAAAATGCAATGTTTAGAACTGTGATGAACTTGCTGTGAGCACTCATTTTGGTAAATTTGTGTTTTAAGGCGTTTTATGAATTCTTGGAATTTATCACTTCAATGCAATGTTTATGAATGTGACTAAGATGGTGGACGACACACATTCTGGACACATGTCTACATTACAGGTGGTAAGCAAAATATCACTAAAAAGGGCTTTGAATTAGGTGACATAGGATAACAAATAAAAAACACCAAAAAAAAGCAAATGAAACATAGCACTAATCTAACCTGCAATTTGAAAAGGAAACCAACACATGCCTTTGAAAAATGTAAAGCAGTATATTTTCTTCTGTAATTTTTTAGACCTAACCCAACCTAACCTAGACAACACAGCAGCTTAAAAAAGCTCCATTTTCTTTTTCATTTCGGAGAAGTGTTGCAAAAAAATCCAACTTAAAACACCCAAACTAACCTAACATAACCAAACCTAGCCAATTTGTTTCTATTACAGGGGCAAATGTTGGTACAAAAGTGTCCTGTTACCACCTTAAAGCACAACAATCCTGTTAGGTTAGGTTGAGTTAGTTTTTTTTTCGTTTGTAAAACGTCAAGAAAATAAAATGAATCGCCTGATATTTTTCACAATTTTGTTTTTACAATCTGTTTCTCCAAAACCAGGTCAGGCTATGTTAGGATAGGTAATGTTGTATTTTTGATATATTTATTTTATGCCATGTCACCTAACTCAAAGCCCATTTACACAGAAACTGAGTGGTCTCATCATCTTAGTCACATCCATAAACATTGCATTGGAAATATAAATTCCAAACATTCATAAAACAACTAAAAGCACAAATTTACCATCCTTTCCTCTATAAATGCATGCTTATCAATTGGGAGTAAAAGTAACACCCAAAAGGATATGCAATTAAGTAATGTGGCATGGCATGGCATGAAAAAGGTCATAAATTCAAAATTAAAATTAACCACAGCAGAGCAAGGTTAAGGCAAACTTTCTTCACCAACAGGGTAGTGGAACACTGGAACCAGCTGCCGGAAAACATCGTCAGTAGCAGCACATTGAACATCTTTAAAAACAGCATAGACAATCATTATAAGAATAGAGGGCTTGCTTTTCAGTATTACAGGGAGGGCTGATTTGCAGATTTGGTGGGCAACTGGTTCATGGTACAGAGTGCAACCAAGAAGGGCCCTTGTGTCTCAGAGTTGCACTAATCTTTTATGTCTTTATGTCTTTATGAAACAAAATTCAAGAAAGATGTAAAATAACCTTACATAGCCTGACCCTACTTCCCATGCAAGAAATTAATTGCTTTTCACTCAAATTCTCAATAAAATTTCTAAAATATTTTCACCTTAACAAAAACCTAACCTAGCCTAATCTAAACTGGCATGAACTCTTTTTGTATATATTTTTTCTTCTAATTTTGTTTTCTCCAAAAACAATTCCTCACAACAAAGCCTAACCTCTCCTGACTTAACGAAACCTGACCCCTTTGCATGCTTCAAGGAGGTAAAATGTGTGGAAAACTTTTTTGGTGGTTACCTTAAACTGCAATATTGCCTGGCCTTTTGGGTCATTTTTCAGTTTATGGTAATCCCTGACTACTTCGAATTTCTTTTTTTAATGCAGTATTCATTAATGTGCTGAACATGATGTGACCACTGATTTCCTCTGGAGATGCATACTTTTCAATTGGGAGGTTAAATGAGACCCAAAAAGGACACATTCACATCTGAATGATCTGAATTTCATGGTATTCATGTTGCCTTATATTACTTCTTTGCCAATCCATGTAGCAGATGTTTGACTTTCCTCAAACTGTCTGAAGAACTTGGGAGTTTAAATCACGTGTGAGTGATGAAACAGATGAACTATCCATGGATTCTGATGCTGTGGCATTGCATTGCAGTTGCATACCGAATGAGGGCATTGTGGGGAGTTCCTGACAGGTTGTGGGGCCCCCAAGGATCCGCCGAGCTGAGGAAAAAATGCGTCATGCTCCCTAGAAATCCCCCTTATTCCCCCAAAAAATCGCACCGTGCCTCAGAAATTCACATTGGTTGTCCCCAAAAAGTCGCGCAGAAGCCCCTGATAATGACGTTGGGCATCAGAAGTTTGCTGCTGGGTGTTGTGGTGTTCAAGAAAATCACGACGGGGCCACAAACGGTCGGGCCGGTGTCCCGTGAAAATTACGTTGAGCCTTCGGGTACCAAGAATTGTTGTTCGGGCTCCTAGAAATCACTAGATGCATGGCAGGTTACACCGGGGCTTTAAAAGTCTCCCTGGGATCACCCAACAAATGAACCCGGGAAACGAAAAACAGACCGGACACGAAAAATCATTCCTGGATCCAAAGGTTCCACAACAATGGCTCCAAAGTTCATAAAACGTGTTGCCCCCTCCCTCCAAAAAAGAAGTGTTGTAGCCACTAAAACTAGCGCAAGATATCAAAACAAGTGACCAAGGTGCCAAAAAACTCGCACTTATACCAAACAATTCAGGCTGCTTCATTTGAAAATCTCGCTGGGGCCAAAACGTCGCGTCGGTGCCCCACACATCGCAGCTGGCATCCCAAGAACCAACATCTGCGCGGAATGTCACCTTGCTAGCAGAAAAATCGCGTCAAGGATCCACAATAAGAAGGCGTCGGACCCCAGAAAAGATCCTGCGGGGGCACCGAAAAAAAAACGAGGCACCGCGAGCGAGAATAATCGTACAGGGGCCGACAAATATCCTGCAGAGGGCTTACGGAAAATAGACCTGACGCCAAAAATCACAAGAGGACTCTATCGAGTCGACCCGAGCACCGGAAGCAAATCAGAATAGCTCCCGAAAGAAAATTATCCGAAGGACCTTTCTACTCTCGATGGTGCCAGCTGCGGGAAAACAACGCTGAGCAGCCGCAGAGGCGTACGAGGGCGACAAATTCTGCTCCCATCCTGAAGGGGTATGCTTCCAAGAATCGCGCTGGTTCCCCAAAAATGCTAAACCCAGAATTCCGGCGGTAGTACCAAAAGTTTGAGTCGAGGCAACACAAATACCCCTCTGCAAGCACAACGTGGCCCCACAAAATACATCTGAACTCGATAAAAGGTAAGCCGGTGCCCTCTAAAATCAAGAGAAATTCCGAAGAATATGTGTCCGAGTCAGGACAATTTCTCCTAAGCTCTAAGCATGCCCAGATGCCTTTAAAAATTGCGTACGGCCCCAAAAAACGCGCACAAGAGTTGCAAAAAAAATGCGGCGAGACACTTAGCGTCAGGAGCCAGAGAAATCGGGCCGAGACTCGGACTTTAAAAAAAAAATTCAGAAGCCACGAAAAGTTGCACCGAACCCAGAAAACTGTTCCGAGTCCCCCGGAACTATGCATCTGGGAACGAAATGTCGCACCGTGACCCCGGAAATCATACCGAAGGACCCAAGGTTATGCTGGGGTTCCACAAATCTGCGATAAATAAACGCCTCAAATAAACAGTGAAGCCCTGATAGCACAACGGGAGGCTGAAAGTGCGCCGGGCCCTCCAAGCCCGAGTTTCGCAAAAAGCGGCGGGGCCTTATAATATGATTGGACCCCAAAAAGCGAATTGGTCTTAAAAAGGAACAAAAGGGCCGGGCACGAAATAAAGACATAGGTGTCTTCGGAAATGCACCGATACCTCAAGCATGTCACCGCTGTGCAAAAAAGCAACAAAGCTCTAAAAAGTAGCCGGGTCTCAAATATATGTCAGGTCCCTAAAAAATTGGCTGGAGCTCTAAAACACATCCGTAGACGAATAAAAATACAACGGGTAAAACAGCGAACATCTAGCTAGGGTTTCGGCTCGGTGGACAATCTTTGAGCATATTTAACCTAAGATATGAGGTGCATCAAAGCTCAGTGCATCATAATGTCTTAACCACGGCAAATGTGGGAAGAAGAAAACCAATACATGGAATTGAATTCATCGAATTTTCTAAGCGAGCCGCCATACCAGTAAATCCACATTACAAATATGGCACAAGACTATCATGTGACAGAAATTAGCAAAACGTTGGAGACCTAGCAGAAACTGGATAAGCGCACGTAGTGTGGCAGATGCGCCGAGTGCGTAAGGTGCAAAAGGTACATGTGCACGACTGTTGGCGTTTTAGCGACCCTGCGTGAGTAATCGGAATGCCTGAAATCGGAAAATTTTACCTTTTTTCGATTTGTGCCGGTGTAATTTCAGGAGTGTGAGGTGACTTATCAACGGGTACGAACACAGCATCCTTTGAACAGGATCGGGGAGTTCGTGTTGAAATCCGGTGATTCAGAAATGATGGTGGCAGATTTGGCCCCCTCGACAGGGCAACTAAGTTGGTCAGTAATTATTCTTTTAAAAAAATGAAATAGTGTATCACTGACAAACATAGTGGTCCGTGGACTTTTTTAAAATGGGAGTCTGTGCGACAATTTAAAATCAGATGCCCATCCACATCGCAAATCCTAGGTACGCTACTACCATGGCATGATATAATTTGACCTGTTGATGGCCCTGATCCGCCGCAATAGACTCAGCAGCCTCGGTCCACCACAGTGGAAGGTGTACTCCGCGACCCCAGTCCGCCGCAGTGGGCGGCGTGCTCTGCGACCCTGGCCCGCCACAGTGGATGGTGTGTAATTCACGACCCTGGTCCGCCATAGTGGACAGTGTGCTCCTGGGGACTCGTCCGCCACAGTAGACGGTGTGCTTCGCGGCCCTGGTTCGCCACAGTGGACTTCATGGTTGGAGAAAACGGGCTTTTCCTGGATTTTTCCCATTCTTAGCATGATCCTCTTCACAAAATTATTATCGGTGTTTTCCATTTGGACGTTTAATGGTGTTATTCGACAATGAATTGCCCTGTGGTAAAGTGCTCCAAATTCACTGGAAACTGCAAAGTGATATTCTGATGTCACAGGTGTGAATGAAAATATCCTCCCCTACCCTGAACTCGCCCAATCACAACTTTGGCTTCGCCCCTCCATAATGTTCGGCACCAAGGAAATACTTTCACTAATTGTCGTCACAGTTCAGGTCTGCTGTGCTCCGATACTCCATCAAGGCCGGTTTGCTTTAGCCTGCATCTAATCGCTGAAACATTCTTATTTAAGCCGGTGTGTGCTTATTGGTGTGTGGAGTGAGGGAAAGGCGCTGACGGTGACGATGACGATATATCCGAGCCCATTGTATGAAACTGCAGTCACATGCCATTACTCAGAGTTGTTATGTTGACATGCACTGTAGGAAAGGGGGACAGAGACACAGAGCACGCGGTAGCAGCAAAAAACGAAAAGCCTACCCATCAGATAAACTTTAATTACGGTCTTGCGCCTCCCAACGGTTCCCCAGCGGGCGTCCACACCATTTGGCCTCACTCGTCACACAATCACCACAAAGATAATCCCTAGGTTTCTTTGTCTTCAAACGTGCGTACTCTACCACCCTTACGGGTACTTGGCACCTCAGCTCCGTAGAGGTTAATTCTTTATAATCACTAACATTTTTTAAACACATACACATAGTTTACACTATTTTGAACTTCTTATTTTATAGTACCTATTTAAATCTAATAACATTTTACTTCTCTAAATTTACTTTTTTTACACTTATTTTCTGTTTTAAAACACAAACTCTTCTTAAATAAATATTCTTTTTTACTAATAATTTTTTTTTTTAAAACTTAAATTTTTTATACACACAACCCTCTGCCCCCCCACACCCCCCTTTTTTTTTTTGTTTTATAATAAACTCTTTTTTTTCTGTTTTTTTTTTTTTTTTTCCTTTTTTTCTCTTTTTTTTTCGTTTTTTTCTTTTTTATTTTTTTTTTTCTTTTTTCTTATTTTTTGTTTTTTAAAATTTGCATGTGTACCGCTCTTTTAATTGTGACCTCACCAGTTATTGGACGACTTTCTTCGTTCGTGAGTAAGCTGAATAAACATAAACATACACATCGTCGAATACAAACTCAGAATTTCTGAGATCTGAAAATATAGTATGCGAAATCCCATGAGTTTTTGGTTAGGGGGGGGGGATGGGTACGTACGCTCGCACTTCGGGCCCCCCAAGGATTTTCAAATATCGACACCCCTGTTCGTTTGAATTTATAAATACAGGAGCATGATCAGACGATATTCAGTTGTATAATTATATTAAGCACATAAACTGAATGTTCCTGGATTTAACCTGGAATCACACCGAAAGCATACAGTCGGTATAACGCAGAACCAGGTTAATGCACGTGTATTTCAGGTCAGTCCCGACAGGAGAAGTTGATTTGGGATGATACCTCCCCTATATAGGGGAAGCGCTTTCCGATGATGCCTCTTTTGTTTTCGTGCGATGCTTAGTTTGGATTTTAGAAGGGGTTTACTAACCGCCCCCTCCCGAGACGGGTGTGAGGATCTGACCGGAAAGACGGCGAGGGTTAACGTTGCGTTTGACGCCGAACGTGATCAGCAGCACCTGATGAGAAACATCACTGCCAACATCTTACTAGGACATTACCCGGGCCCCGCTTGCATCTGGCTGCCCCGAGGTCGATTTGTCCATGTGTGTATTCGAGGGGGGGATAGGTGGATGGTGGATGCGCTGTGTTATGTGATGGCGCACTGGTGGTTCCGTAAATGGACGAGCGTCGGCGGCGGTGGCAGTACCTAAGTCGTGTATTTTTATCATAGCTATCCATCAGTGCCCCATCACATCCCAAAACCCACAACCCCTCCTCGCTACATGACCAGCCGGGCGCACTCACGGGCGTATATGATGTGGACAGGACCCTGAACTCGCTAATATAAATTCGTGTAGTGGGGGCGACGGAGCGTAGGAGGGTTGGTAGGACGATGGAGCGGTTGAACAAGTGGTGCGCGAAAGAGAAAACAGCAACAATCCTCCAGCCGGCCCGGCGGCGTTCAGCCACAGTTCCGGCACAGCCACAGGGTGTCCGATCGTGCCACCAATGCCTAGAGTTCGCTCCAACACCCCGCAGCCCGAGTGGCCCGGACACCCGTACAATATATACACACACACACACACACATATATATATATATATATATATATATATATATATATATATATATATATATATATATATATATATATATATATATATATACTTTTTACCTATATAGGTAACTATAGCTCAAACTGAGAAAAACGGCATCAACTGCACCAACATACCCACCTGCCCTCATCGACCCTGACTGGCACGACCACAATATTGCGGGTTAAAATAACAAAGAACAGCCCGCGGTCCGTCACCTTTACTTACGCAAGAAAAGCCACGGGTATCGAAATACTAACAGAAAACTATCCACCTTCTCCACCTCCTCGCTTTCCGCCTCCCCTTATATCTCCGTAGACAGCTTTAGTAACAAATTGTACTAAACTTCTGGAAGGTTAGTAAATATCTTACTTCTCTTAGTAACTATAACAACTAAACCTCGAGTAAGTGTTGTTTTCAGACATGTTTCTTTGAGTTTTATAAATGGACTTTTTCATCTGTATGTTGTCCTGTCACCCAACTGTCCTGGTGTGAACATCTCTAGTACACGTTATTTGGCAGCATGCTCATATTTTTCTTGAAAATATATGTCGAACGTTGATGAAGATGTAACTTCAGTATATAGGTACACGTGGAGTGAAGGGAAAATATGGAGCAATTTCTTACAGTCGCAATTTGGAAGCGCAATGAAACAACGAATGCGTCAATAGTGGTGCGTTAAATGTGGATGGAGCTGACGTAGGGCCTGAGGCGCCAGAAGTCCTTCACCTCCATTTTCTGTGTTTGGTGCGCTGGAATATTGGGAGGGTTTTTGAGTTGTTCGAGGAATTTATGTGGACGTCCTGTGATATGAAGCAAACTTAGACTGGTCCAGGTGGATATCGATTGTCTGTGACGGCCTATTCTACTGAACAGAAGGCCCCAAGCTGGAAAAGGGAGCAGCCTGGCATGCCTTTGAAGTGCAACGGCGGCAGACGACAGGATCATGACGGATAGCTTTTTCGGATTTGACACGTCTCGCCTGGTAATTTCCATATTATAATACGTGTATATTGCCTGCCGAAAGTTTGAAGTCAGATTGTATGCATATTTGCTGGATGTAGGTATATCAAGCTTAATGTAGGGAGGGATTATCATGGCCTGTACTTCCCCGAGAAGGGGGTGCATGTGTGAGACAAAAGTCGGTTTTACAGCGACAATTTGCTCTCCTGTCTACTAGCTTTTGAGCCTGCCAAGTTATTCCTCCCTTGAACTAAATATTCCAGACATGAACTAAAAAAGTACATAGAAGAGCTTTTAATATTAATAAGGACTGGTTTCAATCAATTTTTTAGCTTTTTCATTGGAAATAATTGTTCTCCATGGTGAGAATTGAATTATTTTAGATGGGTGGCCTTACTATTGGGATACCTAAATCCCAATACAGGCAAGTATAGTCAGTCAGTCAGTGAGTGTGCATTATACTCATGGGGTGTGTTGTGAATATTTACCAGTTGTGTAGTGTGAGGATGTCAGGAGTATCAGGTATGGATTGATAAACATGGTTAACATTGATGAAGTATACTTTTGTTGTTATTTTGTTGGTATTCTTTTACTTTCTGCCGTAGCGTTGTTTACACTGGACATGTAACCGAATGTGCCGCATATAGGCAGGATATGCCGCACTGGTGAATTATACAGCTGGATATGGATGCAACGTTTCGATGACGTCACAAACAGTCACGATAATACAACTTATTTGTCCATCTGGAAACCGCACGGTTTTGCAGCATTATGTATGACTCAGGGCAACGTGAAACCGCCAATAAATCATTGCAGTACCTCCTGATCACCAGCACCTCTTCCCATAGATCCAGGGATCATATTCTGGTGGTATTTCCACATGGTGATGCAAAAAACTGCATGAGGGCAGCAAGTAAAGGAGACTGTTGTATCACAATATGCATATGTTATGGCAGAGAGAAACTATCATGAAATCATCGCAGTGGCCCCAAATCATCAGGACATCTTCCAATAGATCCAGGGATCATATTCTAGTGGTATTGACACATGGGGACACCAAGGACTGCATGAGGGCAGCAAGTAAAAGAGACTGTTTTATCACACTATGCATAAGTTACGGCAGCGAGAAACCATCATGAAACCATTGCAGTGGCTCCAGATCATCAGGAATTCTTTCGATGGATAGAAGGATCGTATTTTAAAAGTATTTCCACATGTGAATACTACAAACTGCCAGGATATGATCCCTGGATCTATGGGAAGAGGTGCTGGTGATCTGGAGGTACTGCTATGATTTATTGGCGGTTTCACTCTGCCCTGAGTCATACGTAATGCTGCAAAACCGTGAGGTTTCCCGATGGGCAAATAAGTCGTATTATCGTGACTGTTTGTGACGTCATCGAAACATTGCATCCATATCCAGCTGTATATTTCACCAGTGCGGCATATCCTGCCCATATGCGGCACATTCGGTTACATATCTAGTGTAAACAACGCTATGGCAGAAAGTAAAAGAATACCATTTTGTCTCCCATTGCTTAGGAAGTTGGCTTACAACCACGTCCTTTGGTAGTTTAAGCATAGCTCCAATTTGTTCTGCATTCATTCATTGGGTGCCATATACAGTATAGCTGAGTGTAGTCTCCATGTAAATCAGAAAGCATATTGCAATTTACTGATGTTTGTAAGTTTAATATTATTTATTTCAGCAGCGTTAACAGTAAAACCTATTTCGTTATTAACACTGATGTGATAATTATATTTGGTGGTCACTTTTAAAGTATGCAGATCATTATGCCAGGTCTTCTCCCTCTACCTCATCCCAGGTCTCATTCCTGAGACCTGGGACTTGCGAGCAAATTTCCACTGTAAAACAGACTAAAGTGTATGAGCATGTCCTTCAGGGAAACTAGGCAATGGGGTGGGGAGGGATGAATTGGCATTGCAATCTCAGGGATATGCCAATAGTGACAGCTTAGGCAATAGAACCAACAAAGTCAGCAAATAGGGATAGCAGTAGTTCAAGGAGGCAGAGTGGTAGTTCATCCTGTGATGGAAGAGCTCCTAAGCAAGAAAAGCCAAAAGGTGATGATGGAGCATATGTTAAGTGTATGATGCTTAATGCTCAGAGTATTCAATCCAAATTTGATGAGTTCAAATGTTATGTTGCTGAGGAGGAACCAGATTTTGTTTGCATTGCAGAGGCATGGGTCAGTTAGGGGTATTTTGGGGATAACTTGCAGGACTAGATCTAGAGATACAATATGTTTTCATGCAATGGGGGTCCAGCAGTGAAAGGGGGCAGTGTAATGATCCATGTAAATAGCTTACTCAGTTCTCAAAGTAGCAGATGGGATAAAAAAATGTGTGTGGAGTCCATTTGGCTTGATGTCTTTGTGGGAAAAGGCATCAGCAATAAACTGAGGATAGGAGCTTTCTATCAATCAGGAACCCTGCCACATTCTCAGCAACTGGAGCTTGATAAGGCTATTTGCAAGGAAATCAGAAGAAACTTTAAGAGGAAATGCCTTATTTTTGGTGACTAATCTAAAAGGATATGAACATGTTTGTGTTGGCTCCCCATCATGCAAAATGTTTAGGAAAAGCCTTGAAGAGGACCTGCTCTTACACCAGTTTGTAATGAAACTTACCAGGCATGATTCATTCTTGGACCTTGCATTCTTGGATTTAAGGGACTTAGTTCAAGATTTGACTGCAGGAGAAACCATGGAAAGAAGTGACCATAACATAGTTATATTCAAGGCACATGTAGTAGGAACTATTAGGGATACTTTGGTAAAGGTTCCTAATTTCAACAGAGCAGACTTTGACTGCATGAGTGAGGCTTTAAGTACCATATGATGGGAAGAAGAATTCTCCAATTTAAATGCCTGTGAAATGTAAGAAAAGTTCAAATCTTACTTGAAGGAAATTTAAATTAGACATGTCCCCCCAAAAACAAAGGTGCAAAAGTAGGGTAGGAAAGCTAGCATGGCTTACACCAGACTTGACAAAAACAATTAAGGTTAAGATTGCTACATTTGGAGTGTTCTTCAAATATCATAAATCTAAGGTCACATTGAAAAGCTAGAGACACTGTGAAGCAAACAACCAGAGCAGCAAACCGAGCAAAAGAACTGGATTTAGCTAGAAACTGTAATGGGGGCAGCAAAAAGTTCTTTAGTTTCTACGAGCTGAGTAAAGTTTCTTGCACAATTGGTCCATTGGAAGTAAATGGGACTATCTTGGGTGAGGATAGTGTGATGGTTGAGGAACTGAGCAAGCAGTTTAAATCAGTGTTTACATTGGAATATATGGCCAATCTGCTGACTGCACCATAGTTCAGTGAAATGTGATCAGATAAATGATGTTTATTTCATTGATAGTGATGTTGTTTTCAATCATATCAGAAAACTAAAGCCAAACCAGGCAGCAGGATCTGATGAAATTCATGCTAGGGTATGGCAGGAAGCTGAAAAGGAACTGGGATTTCCAAGTAGTATAATATTTTGTGGATCAGTTTCACAAAATGAAATTTTCACAGATTGGGAAAGGCCAAATGTAGTTCCTATTTTCAAGAAAGGAGAGAGGGAAAGTTGAAAACTATAGGTCAGTAAGTTTCACATCCCTAGTCTGCAAGGTACTCAAATAAATTATCAAGGAAACAGATTGATTCAAGATACTCAACATGGGTTTAGAAAAGGGTGATCATGTCTCACAAATCTCTTGGACTTTTAAAACTTTTTTCTTTTTATGTCTATCTCTATCAACTTTCACCCAAGAGCTGCTAGCCCTGATCCCTGGGGCCCTAAGGCTATGACTATTTTCTTGACCATTCTGCAAAACATAGCAGGTCTTGACAAGGTCTTGGGCATGCAGAAAGGCCTTGAGTCATGTATTGAGCCACACCAAACATGTAGGTATAGCTGACTGGGCACCATGCAGCATGCCGATGCAATGGAAATTAATGAACACCAGGCATTGACAAGGCTAAGGAGTGGGTGTGTTACACCTCACACAAGATATTGTTGGGATGTGCAACTGTGGTGTGTGGATGGGTACCTGGTCTGGGAAGGCTGATATTCTGGTATTATTGGCAGTGTATGGTTTCCATATTTTTTTCTTGGTAGTGGAGTACAAAATTTTTAGCTGCAGTATGATTTTTTTTAGCTGGATTCCCAAAAATAGCTATGCACTTGGTGACAATTAGCCTTGTTTTAGTGGGAACAAAAACCAATGTTAGCATTTTTGCATGCATAAACATCTTGGAAAACTAAGCCATGTCAAAAACTTTGCTGAAAGAACAAAATGAGTTGTCAATAACCAAATAGTATTGCTTTAATGGAATTAAAAATAAATGTTAGCATTTCATGCTGCATGTACCATACAAATATATATGTACATATAGCTAACTGCTAAGTCAGCAATATGTCAGCAAGCTAAGTCATGAATAGGTGCAATTGTGCCAAGGAATGCAGCCTAGTGGGAAATGCCCTCAGTAGCCAAAGTACTCAAAAAAATATACCCATGATATCTGCAAAGTGTATAGATATTGCCTCAGTGTAGGTGGGTGATGTATTCCCAAAGTTCACAAACAAATATTTATGATAAATAGGCATGATGTAATGTGAATACACCAATAACATTTCTCCTGGCAGAGCTCAGGATGAATCGCACTCACTCATCTTGGGTGGACCACACCACCGGAATCATCCTTCAACAAACACTTTTCCAAAGGACTAGTCCCACAATTAATGAGCCGAGTTCACCTGCGATTAATTTGAATTATTGCTAACTTTGGTTGTTGTCAAAAAATCTGAAGCACCCCAAAATGCATTTCATGACCCAGTCAACCTTTGAGCTATTCCGAGTTTGTGCCCGATTTGCCACCGACGCATAATACACAGCTCTGCCTCAGACCCCAAAATTGGCTGTGGTTAAATTATTAGCGAAGGATGAGGTTATAAGCTAACTTCATGAGCAATGGTAGAGAAAATGGTAACAAAAGCATACTTAATCGATGCGAAGTTCACAAACTCACACCCGACACCCGACACACCTGGCACAGCAAAAACCACGTAATATGGATGGACTATTGTTTTGGAATATATGATGGTTTAATAAAAATAATACTAAAACAATCTGTCTAAAACAATTTTATTCTCACCACCAAGAAAGTTATCTTGCATGGAAAGGCTGAAAAAAATATTGAAAACGATTCTTATGAATGTTGAAAGTTCCTTTGTGTACTTGTTTAGTTCATGTCTAGAATGTTTATTTGAAGCAAGTTAGTTAGTTATTTGGGCTTCAGGGCGCATCGACCAGGGTTGATCATTCGCATATTTGAAGCAAGGATCGAGTTAGGAGTATCTAGAGCTGCTAGACGGGAGTACAAATTGTCCCTGTAAAGCTACTCATAGGCGGTTTTATTTTTCCTCTTAGATAGAGCTGGTCGGATTCACTACCTCAGCCCTAGAAGTACAACTGCTCATGGGGCGGGGAACAGGGAATGGATCGGAGTAAATTTCGGAACATGTATTACGGACCCTTCACTGACACCGATGAACCCAAAATGTGGTTATATTTCCAGGTGCATGTTTTTGAGTAAGAGTAATATGAAATAGATATTCATTCATCTAAATATGTCACATATCAGATTAAATATTGATAAATATTGAACCAATATTTAATAAATATTGAATCAATATTTAATAAATATTGAATTAATTATTTACTTTATTGGCACAGATATAGCGACTTTTCACCTATGAAGCGCCGCAAGTTATGAGTAGCCGGTTTTAGCAAGGCCCTTTATGAAACACCGACGACCATGCTCTGTATGCTTTGTACTATTGCCTTTCAAGGATGTGTAGTGACGTTGGCTGGTCGGCGCACTGGAGTCGCGGAAACTGCTAGTTGTTGTCAGGTATGGACTGAGTGGCAGCATTCGACCAAACAATGTTGTTCTTCGTTTTCCCTTCTGGAGTACAAAATATTTCATTTAGTCTAGTCACAATCCTGGAGTACAAAATGTATTGGTATGCATGCCACCAACAAACTCCAGTTTTTCCAACACTGATTATTGGAGATTGAGGTAGAATTTTATACTTTCGATTTTGAATACAATGTATTTTAACATGAAAAAGATGATTCAACCACTCATTTTCTCTGAATCACTACTTTTTATTTGGCAAAGAAATGCATGATCATAATCTCCCTCTACAAATATAGCCCATTGAGTATAATTATCAATACCTGGTCTGTCAGATGTAATGACGAAATTCAACACCTTATGCACTCATTTCAATACTCTGACATCAAAACCTTGTTTCTGGCTTAATTTGATGTTTATTCCCAACAACTGATGCTTTTTTCTGGCCAGGCATGTCTTACCCTTGATCAAGGCCAGACATTCCTTGCTATGTTCTTAACATTAACAGCAGACCTAATGCTACTTAGGTTTGATGACGGGGCCCAAAAGTTTGTTTGTAATGATTCTAGTTTTCTGGTTAGTTTAGGTTATGTTGTATTATGCCCTAATGCTTGTTATATATATATTATGCTGTTACCTTGGTCTAGGTTAGGCCAGGTTAGGCAATTTCATGGTATGCTCTATCTACTCATATGCAATTTTTTAAATCTTGATACCAAGCAGAGCACTGCTATAACCAGTACGCTGGAGATTAACCAGATGCAGATGGAAAAAATCAAAGGGATTACATTTTCGTAAATATATTGATCAATGTAAATGTTGATTCTTGTGGATTCCTTTTTGATGTCAGTAAGATGATGTGACCACTTATTTTTTCTTGAAAATGATTGCTTTTCACTTGGCAAATAAGTTTACTATCATAGTCTTCACTCCACAAGTATAGGCCATCACATATAATTATAAGTACCTGGTGCATCACATATGTGATATGGAAGAAATTCGACACTTCATGAGATTGTAGATAGATTTTATACTCTTGGACCCCAAAATACATATTTTTTACTCAGCTTAATACAGGATCCATAAAAATGAATACAATGTTGAGAAAAAATGCAAGTGATAAAAAAGAGATGCATATTGCATGGTACTTAGCTTGTCATTTAACATGGGGTTTAAGCCCATGAAAAGCATAGTAATGGCATATGCCTGTACCCTACATTATACCAGTATCATACATTGGCGTGGGAAAGAATATCCAATTTTGATAGTTCAGTTTTCACCCATTTTGGCTCATGCTGCTCAAAAAGCAAACAAATCAACATCCATTAACAGCACCACAATCATTCTTGCTTTTCCTCAAGGTAGCTGATGGAAGTATCAATGCTGACATGTGGAAGGGAAGCATTTATTATTGCACTTCAGATTCGAAAAGTGTAAACCACCAATGTAATACCAGAATGAATGAGAGAAAACTTCTTTGCATGTGCAACTGGTACTTTCTGTGGTAGGAAAGTAGCAATGCAATTAAGCAAAATTGACATAAAATGTCAGGGATGAGTAGTCTAGGGGTAAGTTGCCATCTCACAATCGAAAGGTTGTGGGTTCGAGTCTCACCTGTCGCTACTCTTCGCCCACGACCAGTCAGTGTAAGATATTAGCGGTGCTACATGACTCAACTATCGATGTGTTTTAAAACCAATAATCAACTGACATGCAATGTCAGGTGCACACTTTTGAATGCTAAGCTGTTGCACCTACCTAGTTAGATGGGAAGCTTGCCCCTTCCCCACAATGTCGCACATTATCTCGATTTTATGAATCAATGGAACTTTCTGGGGACTGTTGTCCTTTAAGAGCCTCATACCTGGCCAAATGAATTTTTGGGCCTCTGATATATTTATTGGGTCCTGGAACACTTCATGATCCTGCCATTGCTTTTCATGGTCTTGCTGGATTTGTCGAACTCTGGGTGAGATATGCTCTAAGGTTCTTTGGTACGTTTTTTTCGGTGTTCTATGCTGTCCTTGGTGCATCTGGCACAGTCTTTGGAACTCCAGGGCTCACGTTTCCTCCCACTTCCTGCTGGGGACTCATGCTCAGATGTCAAAGGTTATATTCCGGTTAAGTGGCAGGCAAATTGGAACTCTCAACAAACAATAAGTTGATGACTGTAAACCCCTGTATTGGTGAGTGGGCTTCATCGTCATACCGAGACAGAGGCCACTAGGTGTCCCTGTGTCGCCTGCACTTCGAACATACGTGTGTGACACGCTGGTATCTCCTGAGCGGTTACGAGACGCTACGGTGCCCGGGATGCATCGCACCAATGTCAATACAGCACATTTTGGTCTCATGTCCCCGGCTTGCCCCACGAACGGAGACGTCACTTTGGACGTACCTTTGTCTCTCTTCGTATCAGGGGATGAGTCAGACATTGCTCACTCAGGAGAGCTTTTTAAATTCCCCTTGGAAATTATATTTTCAATGATTTACACCGGTCATTAATCCGTCCCGACTCGGGGGTCTTCAACCGCCCCCTCAGGTTTTTCGCGGATAGCGGACGAACGGTGCTCGGCAGCGCACCCAAATTTGGCATACCTTTTCCCACATCAATTCGGTATGCTGTTTCAAAATTTTAAAGTCAGGTAATCTAGGGTCAACGAGTTAGTCAAGGTCAAGTGAGGACACTTCCGAAAAGTTCAACCAGTCGTCACGCTTTAACGGATACATATATTTTAATGAAACTGAGCGTTTGATTATCTGTAGGGATGCAACAAAACGTGCGAGTTTATTTTTTTTCGTTTTTAACTATATAAATTTTTCATATTTGCCAATTGGAGTTCAAATAGAAGATTCTGACTAAAGTAAGCGTTTTTTTTATTAGGGCGAGTGGCGAATTGACTTCCAACAACATTTTTCGGTCTGCTCTACCAATTGGAAAAGGAAAATTAAATAAAACTTGAAAACTCAAAATTTTGAAATTCAAAAAATCTTGGGGGGCCAAAACATTTTATGGCACCGGTCGATTTCGCTGTCCTTTTCTCATTCCAAATACATTTTGTTTTTCATATCCCCCAAAATGACTCCCCAGAGCCAAAAACATAACGTATGTCGTGAAAAGTCGTGAAAATCCAGCCTCCCTGGTGACGTCACTTTTGGGGGCAAATTGTTTTGGAGGATGGATCCGGACCATACTCGTCGAGCGCTTTCCGATAACACTTCTTTCGTTTTCGTGCGACGCTTAGTCTGAATTTTGTAGAGGGTTGCTATCCGCCCCCCACCCCCACCCCGAGACTGGGTGTGAGGATCTGACCGTAGAGACGGCTATGCAACGGAGTGCCGGGTTAACATACTGATGCAGACGTGGCTATTACCAGTTCTATCATGAAAAGATTCGACATCATCTGGCAACTCGTTAAGAGAAGTGGACCCAGCATGCAATTATGTGGAACCCCACCTAGGGCATCCTTCCATTCAGATTTACATCTGTTTAATCCAGCTGTGTTCCCTTCCCTGTAACGAAGCTTTAATCCACCCTATAACGTTTCCCATCCATCTTAAGCTGCTTCAACCGATGAACTAGATGTTTGTATGGAATTTTACAAATAGCTAAAGTCTACATCTGCAAAGTGGAGTAATGTCCACTAAAGCTTGGGTACACTACATGTATGGTACTTTTCTCTAATTGCATATTCAATTAAATCCGGTTGTTCTTTTTCTTCAGCAAGATTGAAATGCATGCTGAGCGTAGCCTACCATATTTCGATAGAGGAGTGGAATCCACCCCTTGCAATTTTTGCATCCTGCCTCTCCTTAATGCTTTGTGAGAGCGAGCAACTCGGTGACTTTTCATATCCTTCCTTTTTCCACTTGGTGCCGAAATTTTTGTTTCGTAGATATATCAGAAGTGGCTCGAAGAACGAATATTGGGAGGTACGTCCTAGAGATAGGTGTGATAACTTAGGAAAAGCACATGCATCTAAACATTTTCATTGTTTTGCCCTTCAGGTGACTATACTTTGGAGTTCAACTGTTCATCCTACCTTGCTTACCTACGGAAATTTTTAGACCAATCATGTCAGTGGTGCATCCAGAGGAGGGACAAATTACACCACGCCTCTGGACTTCACTACTTCAGCGCACCACGCATAAAATCGTCCCTTCACCATGGCAGCACTAATTCTTCTTTGTCATTCTTCTTTGATATAGAAGCTACCTATGTCACGGCATGGCGGCCAGTAATACTCAGGGAACTGGAAAATCACGAGATACGTGACGAAATGAGAACACTCCTGGAATAGTTCCTGTCTGATCGTCTTTTTCTGGTCAGGGTCGGAAACCATCTCCAAAATATTTTCCCAGGAAAATGGTGTCCCACAAGGCAGCGCACTTAGCGTCGCCCTATTTGCAATTATGATCGATGACATCAAAAGTGAACTATCGCGTAACATTAGAAAATCGCATTTCGTTGAGGACCTGGCTATTTGGTCAAGTGCGGCGTGGCCTCAGTCTATGGAAAGACAGCCACAGATGGCCGTGGCTCGTCTTGAAAAGTGGACAGTTTTCAATTTGGCCTGATTTTCAACCTAAGTAATGATGGCTGTCCACTTATGCCGACGTCATCATTGTTCAGCAATGGTAATACAGCTGTACGGCTAACAAATTGCATGCGCCCAACGGTCCGTTTCCTCGGAGTGTCATTCTCGACAGCCGGCTCTCCTACAGGGAACATCCTAACACTGCTTCCGAACCATTAACCCGTCCCTTCTCGGGGGTCTTCAACCGCCCCCACTCAGTTTTTTTTTTCTCGCGGATAACGGACGAACGGCGCGCGGCAGCGCGCCCAAATTTGGCATACCTTTTCCCACATCAATTTGACATGCTGATTCAAATTTTTTTAGGTCATGTCATCTAGGGTCAACGAGTTAGTCAAGGTCAAGTGAGGTTACCTCCAAAAAAGTTCAACCAGTCGTCACGCTTTAATGAATACAGATTTTTCATGAAGCTTTCAGCGTTTGCTTATCTTTATGGATGCAACAAACGTACGAGTTTAATTTTTCATTTTGTTCTCGTTTTTGACTAGATACAGATTTTGCGTATTTGCCATACTGCAGTTCAAATACAGGATTCTGGCTAAAGTAAGTATTTTTATTAGGGTAAGTTGACTTCTAATATCGTTTCTCGGTCTGCTCTACCCATTTGAAAGGGAAAATTAAAGAAAACTTGAAAACCCAAAAATTTTGAAATACAAAAAAATATGGGCCACAAAAAATACAGCCTTGGTCGATTTCGCTGTCATTTTCTCACTCCAAATAAATTTTGTTTTTCATATATCCCCAAAATGAACTCCCCAGATAAAAAACATTATGTAAGTCGTGAAAAGTCGTGAAAATCTAGCCCCCTGGTGACATCACTTTTGGGGGACATTTTCATTGGGGGAGGGGGTGGACCCGGGTCCCACTCGTCGAGCGCTTTCCGATGACACCTCTTGTTTTCGTGCGATGCTTAGTTTGGACTTTAGAGGGGGGTTTTCAACCGCCCCCCCCCCCTCCCGAGACGGGGTGTGAGGATTTGACCGGAAAGACGGCGCGGGTTAATATTATGAAATGTGTTCCCCGAACGAATTATGGAGCTGACAGAGCAACACTTGTATTATTACTTCATTCTCATATTCGGTCCAAGCTTGATTATGCATCATTTATATGCGACAGTGTGAGTGATTAAGTGAAGCAGAAGCTCGACCATATGCATCACACAGCGTTGTGGGTCTTCACAGGGGCCTTCTATACATCGCTAGCTGCGAGTATTTTGGGACAGGCTCACGAGCCATCGTTGGCAAGCAAACGTAAAAAGTTGGAACTCCGATATGCAATTAGGCTGCGGAAATTCCCAGCTCACCCTACACACAAGCCCGTTTTCTCGCATCACATCCTGTCAATTTTTAGCGGGCAAAGAGAAAAAACTAATACCCTTCTGCTTCAGAGTCCGCTCACTCGTGCAAGAGGCTCAGACCCTACCACGGGGCGTCGCGAGAAAAAAAACCTATATCTCACTATGGGAACCCATTTCACCCACAACTCATATTTCCCTTGTGACGTCAAAGAAAGTAAGCGCCCCCTAGAGCTATTCAGAGCAGCAGCATTGCAATTCATATAATCATATCGATGCTACTCCAGAACCTACACTGATGGTTCCAAGGTAGAAATAGGAACTGGGTGTACATTCGTATGTGGAACGGTCACTAGATCTTTTACCTTACCAACGCACACGTCGGTGTATTCCGCGAAATTGGTGGCAATTATTAAGGCTCTATATTTTATTGAGGCTGGAGTCGAAACATTCAATGTCATTTTAACAGGATCGTCGAGCAGCGATATGGTCTTACAATCGTTTTACCCATCAAATAAATTTTTTTTTTTTGTTCAGGAGATTCTAACCTGACTGACTTCATTGAACAGACCAGGTGAGAGGATTTTCCTCTGTTGGGTACCTAGTCATGCCGGTATCACTGGCAACGAGCTGGCCGATTGTGCTGCAAAGCATGCCGCGCACTTTCGTTGGACTCGAGCGCTGCCTCTCCCCACAAGGGATGTCTACTAAGAATTATCTACCTCTCCAAGAAAAGTGACAAGAAAGTTGAAATTCTCAGGTTTCGAACAAGCTCCGATCTATAAAGCAAGTGTTGGCGCCATGGTCTTCGTCACTGAAGAAGTATAGGAGGGAGGAGGTAATTTTGGCACGACTGCGAATAGTGCACATATACGCTACACACAGACACCTGATCAAGGAGGCGAATCCACACTGTTCTTGATGCGACGCACGTATACCAACTCGCTACATGTTGGTTTCATACCACAATTTCCAGGAGGAAGAAATACGTTACTTTTGTCCAAGCTTTCATGTAACGTAGTGCACTGATGTGTTAGGAGACAGCTCGGACGTCGTTTTCACAGGACAAATCTACCGTTACTTAGCGGCTACTGAGTTTCACGTCATTTATCCATTCCAATAATATTCAAGACGTAAATGATATACAAGACCAATTATATGCAACACATGTTTGGCAAAAATCAAACAGTTTAAGTCGGTAGCTAATCACTAGCAGTTTAGACGCCCCTGAGCCCAAATAGACAAACAAACAAAGGACAATTGACAACGTGTGTTTGGTTTTCTCAAAGCAGTATCGCTTATGTTGCCATCAGAACGTTTGGAGGGCAGCAATAGAGAATGGCGAATTCAGGAAGTGATTAGTGATATTCTGGTGATGCCATAGTCAAACCACTATAAACAATGGTGGGACGCGGGTGACACTTTGTCAATGCTGGATTGATGAGAGAAGTGGATTGACGACAAGAGATGATAATAAATCACACAGTGGTGGAGGCAGAATATTTTCGACAGTGACCAAATATTGTAGTAGTTTTCCCACTAAAGCCTCCCAGGATGCACCCTGGCGATGCCTCCGGTCAAAAGCCTAACGCAATTATTGACGCTATGCAATATCGACAAAACAATCAGTATTTATGGCACTGGCTGTGAAGGACTAATCACAATTTAAAATATGCGTACGCTTCTCTGGATTCCTGGCTATGCCATTGGCTCTTTTACATGTGTATGCATGATCATCAAGTGCTGCTTTGGATCGTTGACATTTTTTCCCGCATGGATGCACAATTTTACCGTTATATTAGTCAAACAGTCCGAGCTTGTGTTTAATTGTCCTCTATTTTTCATCCTGACTCCGCCATTGGTAAGACGTTCTGGTAAGACGCATTCTAACAGAGAAGATTACGCCAGTGAAGTTCGCTTGAGCTATCCAGTTTTTCGATCGGCCTTATATATTCCAGTATCTTGGGAGTCCAATATCAAATATGTCGTCCTATTTGTACAGGATGTGCCAACACCGAACCGATAGAAAGAATGGCTTGTTGCAACTGCAAGTGTGCACCACATGCAGCTTTAGGGAGCCTAGTGCTTCACACCGTGACGTGCCCCAGAATTGTCCCAATCGCGAGGACCAGTTCATAACATGCATTGATAACCGGCATTGTTATTCGACGGGTATCAGAATGGTTGCATTTACTTCCAATGCCTGACGGTTCTATTAACTCATATTACAACCACCACAATCATTGTTGCACGTCCAATGAACCAGCGGGACCACCCAAACTCCACTATCAACACAGTGACTGAGGCAACTGTGACAGGGGCACGAGTAGTCTAGGGGTAAGTTGCCCGTCTCACAATCGGAATACTGTGGGTTCGAGTCTCACCTGTCGCTACCCCTCGCCCGGGGCCAATGGGCGTTAGAGATTAGCGACGCTACATGACCGCCGATCTCTCTTCGTAGATGATATGGCTATTTGGTCCTCTTCTTCAAGAACCTGTACACCATCGCGACAGCTTCAGCTTGCGACAAACCATCTCCAGAAGTGGAGCACCATGAATGGCTTTACGCTATCCACCACAAAAACTGCAGCAATGCATTTCTGTCGCCGTCATTGTTGCCGTGATCTTGCACTTACTTTGTACGGTGAACCCATTCAACTATGCTCGGTATTTAAGTTCTTGGGTATGTATTTTGACAGTCGTTTGCTCTACCGAGAACATCTAAAAATTATTCGTGACAAATGCGTTACATCTATGAACATTCTAAAATGTGTCTCACGTACATCGTACGGAGGGGATCGACAAACACTGCTCCTTCTTTACCGATGTCTCATCCGATCCAAGCTAGATTATGCTTGTTTTGTTTATGATGGGGCCTGTTCGTCCGGAAAACGTGTTCTGGACACCGTGCATCATACAGCTCTGAGAATTGTGACTGGGGCATTTCGGACCTCGCCAATCGCGAGCGTGCTGGCCGATGTCAACGAGCCTCCACTTTCTCTGAGGAGACATGTTAGGGATGCGCTACGCATGCAAATTACGCCGTTTTCCGCAACGCCCTGCATATCAAGCACTGTTCTCCCGTCACACCCTATCAATTTTTTGCACACAATGGAGCACGTATGTACCGTCCTCTGTGCAGTAGAATTGTGCATCTTTTTGATGAAAGCCGATTATAAATTCGCAATGTTAAACGTGCCCCGCTTGTTGTGACGCCCCCATGGAGACTTCTCTCGTTACAACCGAGGATAGATACCAGCTTAGCTGACACCCGCAAAGGGGATATTCTCGCAGAAGAGTTTCGAGCACGACCTTTGGAGCACTTGTCGACATTTTATAATACCCGCGCAAATTTGTTTACGGACGGATCAAAGACAGACGCTGAGGTTGGAAGTGCGTTTGTGTGCGAGACAGCCACCAGATCGTTAACGTTACCAAAGCACGTATCCGTCTACACGTCAGAGCTCGTTGCAGTCTACAAAGCACTCGCTTTCATAGAGGTCGGGACCGATGAGAATCATGTCATCTTATCCAACTCATTTTGAGCAGCCTTTTGTCACTTAGCGGTTTTAATCCCACTGACCCTTTAGTGTACGATATCTTACGCCGCCAGGGACTATAATTCAGGTATCTGCTTTTATAACAAGTACGTGGCAAGCGGGTTGGGACAAGCTTGTTTCCCATAAACTACGAACAATTAAGCCGTCTCTGGGCCAGTGGATGTCATGCTGGCGTAGCACAAGGCTAAGCGAGGTGACGCTTTGCCGTCTACGAATAGGTCACACTTACGCCACCCACGGCTACTTACTTAGTGGTGAAAATAAACCACTGCTTTAGATGTGGAGCAGTGCTAACTGTTAGCCATGTTCTAATTTCATGCCCGAGGCTTTGCCTTGAGCGCAGCGTGGGAAAAGTGGTTCGCCGACCTGGAGTCGGAGAATAAAAATTTTGTATCGGAGCCCTCCAAGAACAAGAAGATATTCCTGCCCATGGAGTCGGAGAATAAAGAAATGGCCTCGGACCCCCCCCTCCTAAAAAAAACAGAAAGCTACTGGTGTCGGAGCCCAAAAAAAGATGTTTTATAAAAAGCATACAACCCGCTTACTTACAAGCATACTTACACCCCTTTACTGGACCCGAAGTCACTTCAATCACTCCCACTTAATTAACTCGCACTTACTAGGTTTTTCTCCGGAAAGCTCTCAAAACTTTGTCTCAACCCGAGTATACCCAACCAATCGAGACAAAGATCTTCGCACAAAGGGAAGGGGACAAAGCAGCGAGGCGAAACGCGCGGTCAAAGCGTGGTCGCTGTGTAAACATGACTGCAATATTTACACAATTTCAAGACCGCTGCTTGACCTCAATTCCTGTCGCCTTTAATAGGAATTCATACGTCAATACAGTGTTACCTTTTTGCTTCAGTTGTATGGGAATCAATACACTGAAGATATATGTTCCTAATCATGAAATTACGTTGTCTTTATCCTAGATCAAAACATGAATCGGGCGAGACCGTCCCAATAATTTGTTAATTCTCCTACTCTAGTACGGATATTGTCCTGTCCTAACGGCGACGTATCCAAGGGTGGTCAAATGATGAAATGATATATTTTTCGTAACTATTTTAAATGACGTCTAATTGTGACCATAAATGGCCCGGAGAACGTAATAACTCCGTACATGCACAGTTACTGCAGTTGCTGAAGTGATAAAACTACTATTCAGATGCTTTTCTCTTGATGGGTTACTGTAGTTTCGCGAATCGAGGTGGAATTCATACCAAAGTAACCCAAGGTCTTTTGCATTTTTTTTAGCATTTACATGGCTCCCAAAAATAGGTCTTCTGCCATCAATGAAGTTCGCTAGCTGGTGCTATTTTATGCATTTCAATTCGAAATTGAATGCTCTATTTCGTGAAATGAACAGAAATACTGAAAACGGTCTGAGATGTCCAGAATTACGTTCTCCGTTAGTCTCCGATTGGAATGCGGCTGGAGAACAGGACCTCGGGTCCGATATGCGAGTATTTGACGTCATGGTGCATATTTCGAGTTCCACTATGGTGGCAAGATTTGGCAGCAATACGAGAGGTTTCGTAATGGATATTTTTTGGTGTAACGCCAGTATTTCCCGGAATTATGAAGAAGAATCGTGGTATATTCCAATCTTTCCTTCTGAAGAGTCATTTCGACAGAATTCTGAAGACATACGAAAACCTAACCCCTCATATCTTTGTTATTCAGAATGAGACGAGATTGGCGCAAGCCGAATGACGATTCATCTGTGGTTAGAGAGTGATTGTGCTGGGCCGCCTGCCAGTGTGAAAATATCCTGGAGAGTAATAGGCTGAGGTGATAACTAGTTCAGAAATTTACATTATTTTGTTCTCTATTGTTTTTTATGCTATGTCGATGCTTTTATTTCGTTCGGATTTCAGGGCATCGTGCACACCAACGATTACCTGAGTAACCCCCCCCCCACGAGGTCGGCCTTGATTGGGGCTTAGACTGAGCCAGGACATAGTTTGTAACTGTGCGATCTGCACCTATCTGATATAAACAAGGTCTCCACCACAAATGTGTGGGATTTTACAGCAACATTTCCTTCATGTCATTTCCTTGCACCTTCAATATCAGTTCTTCCAGGCAAAATAAATATAGGTACAGCCAAAGTTGAATGTATTTATTCAAAGCACATTTGCAGATTCATACACACATGCATAACATGCAATATGTTTGACACATGCACAATGCAATCCAAACAACCACCACACACTTGTAGGTATTCCGATATAACATGTTTCCTGGGCAATTGACTGCAACCTGCATTTCATGCCTTATGACCTGCTATGCCATGCTCTTCTGTTCTGTTGTCCAGGCTTCTAATTTGTATGATGGACTGGAAACTGCAACTGCATTGTTAGAGCTGGACTGAGATCCTGGAAACAAAATGTCATCCATTATTGGCACGTTTCATTCGGATAATAAAAAAGTTCAACATTTGCAGTCACAATCCTGGAGAATAAAATGTCCTTAGGTCTCCATACTCCAGGAGAGGCCCAAAATTCCCACCCTGCTTGAGCGTCATCGGTATTTTGGGAGTGACCAGGTTCACTCACTCCTAGCAGTGCTAGGCGACAAATCACGGGTTGTGGAATCCGGAAGGCTCTTCAGCGTCCTATGTGATGTGAAGTTTTACGTTATCTACCCAGGGCGTTAACATCTAGATGCGCCAGTAAAGAGAACACTTGTAATATAAGGGATGTCTTATAGCTACCCTGGGAACAATTCACAGTTATGGGCGCTAAATGGCATAGTAGTCGGCGCGCCCTTAAACCCAAATAATCAATCAATCAAACGCTACATGACTGAACGGTCGACGTGCCGTAAAACCAATAATCGCCATCAAGCAACTGTGTTACGTCAGAAGAGGTATCGACTATCGTCATTTCAAACAATGGGCATACGATATTTACGACAAACCCAGTCCCCTATGTGGTCGCCGTACGACATACAATAACAACATAGTCTACGGACGTTGCAAAAGCAAGACGCTGCAACCGCACCAGAGCTTCTGTGGATTTGGCTTGGAGTCTGTCGTCGGGCACCCGATGTGTCCGCAATGTGTTGGAGGCTGCGGACCCGGCCTCACACCAGGTTCCGGCTTCCGACATTGTATATCGAAGTGTTGTGCTGCTTTTGCTGTGGTCTTACGATGTGCTGTTTGTGTGTGTGACTTCAGTCGGACGATGACGTAGGCCTGAACGACCCCGAGTCACGACTGGTCGACGATGATCGCTTCAACAGCGAAACGTTCGGCGCAGACGCAGGTAACCCTATTGCAACTGCTTCACCGAGCGCCACTAGCCCTTAACGATATCGTCGGAGTGTCTAAGTATGATGGGTCTCATTATGTTCTATGAGTTTGTCCTGGTACGAAGCAACAGCACTCGCATTACTCGCGCCTGCCATGTCCCCGCCAATTTGATCGCAACTAAAGCGGCTCCAGTTCCATTCGAGCCGAAGTGATCCTAGAATTCCATTTCGGCAGCGTGGTTAGCTAGTGAGACCCACGTACCAGACACTGAGGGGTGGGACCTCATGCTGTAGTCTGCCGCTGGCACGGTTGATACAACACCAGTAGGCCGTGCCGCCACCCCGGAGCAGTTCATCCTTGTACCAACCCACTAATTCGCCCTCAGGCGAGTGGGAGGAGGACAACCATGAGAAGATCGCCAGCTACATGGAGCGGGAGCGGTCGGCCCTGCAGGCGCTGGGAAACGGCCACGTCCATCAGGAGGCCACGTCAGACATCGAACGCGGCCTCTCCAAGCTGGTGACCGATGACGAGCTGGACGATCCGTGCATCATGACGGTGCGCCGCAGCAGCCGGCCGACACCCGGCATGGCCATACCGCGGCCTCTGCAGGTGAGCACATGCAGTGCCCCCGACGAGGCATCACCTTTGCGTGGTGGGAGACGTGGGGGTGGGGATTGAGTGCCCCAATCGTCCTTTCATCCATATGCTCCCATTCCAATCCAAATCTCATCGAAACATCCATGTTCCTCACCTGGCCCTTCAGCACGTACCCTCCCTACTACGAGCAGGTAGGGTAACTTCCCTGGTCCTACCCACCAGCTCAGTTTTATCAGGGTAGCCGCGCCCCCTCGGCCCGCACCCCGGGGTTGACGAAGTCCTGGAGGTTGAGGTCCCCCTTCGCACGGTGCTAGTTGTGGCTGGGGGACCAACACACCTCTTTGGTCCCGATATCCCGAAGGGGCGGGCGGGCCCGTGGGTCCTCACGCGGGCCAAGTGACTGGTCGCCTCGGGCCGGGGGCCTGGGAATCTTCCTAGTGCCCGCCGGCCCGGCCGGCTGGGATCAAGGGGTGGGCGGTGCTGGATCCCAGTCGAGGTGGCGAGTCTCTCTCTTCCGGGCTGGCGAAGGCACCCCCTGCCCCGTATAGCTCCTCGGGCGCCTGGCGACATCCCGTCCGCGTGACCCAGGCGTTCCCCCGATAGGGCCCCTAATGGATGAGGCGCTCGAGGAATCGAAAACAACCTCGCTTCCTGGCATCCAGAACAACTAATAACACCCCTGGTCCATCTCGTGAGGGTCAGACCAACCCCCTATTTTCGCCGAGATCGGGGTGACACCCGTACGGAATATAGTCGTGTGGCTCATGTGGTTGTGTTCAGAGGAATGAATAAGTCTTGCTTCTCTGTCTCCGTTTCGGAAAAGGGACGGGTGTGACCGATTTGGAAGCATTCTCAGATGCGATGAACTGAAAGACGGAGCACTGGAAGTCGAATTCGTGGAAATAGAGTAGGCAGCTAGGGCGCTTAAGTCATCTCAGTTTGTGTACGGTGTGCGGAGGGGCGGCAAAAAAAAGAGGATGAAACAGTTGCAATCACAGTAGAACCTCGTAAAACAAAGAACACCTCGCGGGGAGTTATCAACTGTTTCGATCTAAGGGAAGTATCGGAGGATGAGATCGTTGATAGATTGACAAATTTCGGAGTCATCGCAGCCAGAAAAATGAAAGTGAAGAGAGGTCCGGATTTCGTTCCAACCAACAACATTATTTTGGCATTTAATAGAGCAGATATACCTCCTGAGATCAGAGTTGACTACCTACGATTGAAAGTACGACAGTTTTTTCCAAATCCAATGCGCTGCTTCAAATGTCAAAAATTCGGTCACACCACCCAGTAATGCAGAACCGCCCAACTTGCAGCAAGTGTGCCTCTCATGAGCATCCTTTTGAGAAATGCAACTCGGAAAACCCACTTTGTGCCAACTGCGGTGACGGACAGGAACACCGCACGTTTGGTCGTGATGATTATTGGGGTTTTAGGGTGCGTCAACCCATGTGGATTATATTGCTCGTTTGATCGTGCGTGCCCAAACTACATTAGAGAAAAGGAGATTATTTGACTTAAACGCATCAACAAATTAACATTTAGGGAAGCTAGAGAGTTATATGAAAGGTCGCATCCCAGACAATCATACGCATCAAAGGCCAAGAACACGACGTTGCTTCCACAACACATACAGCCCGATAGGGCCGCCGAGCTGATCATCCAGATCACAGCTCTTCTCCGAGCATTTGGAGTGCCTTTGGCGACACCAGAGAGGCAGGCGAAGCCCCTCCAACAAAATACAGAAACCACCGAGGTCGCACCCCTCCCCCCCCCCCAAGTGACACAGATGAACAATCGAAGGCGCATAGACCCTGGTCACCCGGCCTAAGAGGCCAGCTCGGTCCCCCTACCCATGTGTAGTCCCTCCTTCTGCCACACAATCCACCTTGAAATCCCCGCCTCTTGCATCCCGTTCACCCTCCAGCCTCCCTCCCCTCCCTCGCGCCCCACCACCACCCCTAAATCCGTCCTCCCCACCTCCTCCCTCCCTGAATCCTCCCCCTTCCCGAGAGCCGGGCCTCGCCATCGTCCTTGCCCTCGACATCTACATCCGCGCCTGCATCGCCATCCAAAAACGCGCACCGACCAATCCAAATTCCAGACGTCAGCTTACAATTTCAAGAAACCGAAAGGCGTGCTCGCGAAGCCAAACGAGCTCGGCTCGCTGAAATGGAAAAGGCCCGGGTCAAGGGTCGCCAGGGCACAGACATGGCGCCTCCCCCAAACCCATCCACCCCGTCACTGCCACGGCGAGTGGAGGGAGGGAGGGAGAGGAGAGATCTGAAATGGGTCCTCCCACGCTTCCGCCACAGCTGAGTGTCCCCCAGAAACGGGGGCTTCCTCCGTCAGAATCCCCGCCGTGGGGTGGCTCACAGAGATCCCACCCAAGGACAAACTCACTCGGGCCTGATCGGAGCTCCCTCCCTGAGTCCTCGATAGACTCCTTCGAGGCAGGGCACTGGGACTCAATTTTAAAACCGAGTCTCATTTTTTCCAGCAACAATAACGTCCACACGTAACCATCTGGTTTATGTTCTTCTTTTCTTATTAACTCAACAAGCTGTCGCTGGGTGTGTTATATGCACTATCCATTGTATATAACTATATCTTTTGACCACGCTCATGCTTTGCTGTATTAACTTACTCATATCGTAGTTTTACAGAGGAACTGCAGGGGAATCAAATACAGCTTCAATGACCTTCAGCATCTCTTAAGTTCCCGGACGCTGTCGGTTGTATGCATTCAGGAAAAAACTGGTTCCAGGTGCTCCGTTTCGACTTTAAAATTACACTGTTTTACGAAAAGATGTACCGTCTAGCACTGTGTCACATTGCGGTTTGTTCATTGGTGTGCATAACTCTGTCCCATTCATACATGTACCTCTCTTCAAATATTCAGTGCATTGCTGCTCGTGTAGTAATAAACCATCGTACTGTTTCCATATGCAGCATATACGTACCACCGGGCAGACTGTTTCCACTTTCCGATCTTTCTCAAACTGTGGCTCAACTCACACCACCGGTGATGTTTGTGGCGATTTTAATGCGCACCACTCTCTTTGGGGCTCAGTCACGATTACCAGCCGTGGACGTGCAATGGAACGTTTTATAAGCGATTTCCCTCTATGCATTCTCAACACTGGAACACCAACACATATTACATTACCGACTGGACAGACGTCCGTCCTGGACCGCACTCTCTGTATTCCAGAAATTGCACCTGTCTTAGAATGGTCGGTGAATAGTAACCCGTATAACAGCGACCACTTTCTTCTTTACTCTCATTTCGTAAATCGAGTTACGGTTGGCCGACAACCTTCAAAGTGGCTATTTTACCGAGCCGACTGGGAAGCTTTCCAAACTAGCATTGAAAGCACCCTCCACGGCCACTTCGATGAATCCGCCATCTCTGTGGAAGCATTCACTTCGGCAACTGTACGGAGTGCCCAGCGGCACATCCCTCGATCATCGGGAACGTCAATTCGAGTACCAGTCCCATGGTGGTCTGATGTGTTTGGAGGCTATCCGTGCCAAGAAGAAGGCGTTCCGTGTATTCAATAATAATAGCTGCACCTACAATTTAATAGCTTTTCGCAAAGCACGAGCGCTCGCCCGACGTATCACTGCCGAGGCGAAACGAGACTCGTGGAAATCATACGTAAGCACTTTAAATCTTACCGCGTCACTGTCTACTGTATGGTCCCGCATAAAGCGTTTCTCTGAAAAACACGCCCCGGTTCCCTCCCGGTCTTTCACATGGCAGGACAGGACATCATCGACCCGGAAGAAGCGGCTGACAAGATGTGCTTTGTCCGCACGCTCGGAAAACGCATATAACAAGCATTTTTTTTAAAGACAAGGATCTGTGCGAGGCACGTCCTCTTTATTTATTTTTTGCACCACACGTCCTCCAGTACAACATACGATTCTCGATTTCCGAATTAACCGCAGCAATCGGCACACTCAAGAGCATGGCGGAGGGTCCCGACACTGCATAATGATATTATAAAACGTTTACCAGGTGCTGCTTTAGAAAAAAAAAATTTGGAAGCCCTAAATGCAATGTGGGCATCGGGCGCATTTCCACCTTCATGGCGTGAGGCAATTTATTGTGCCCATACGTAAACGAAGTAAATCTGGCAATGGTCCACCACATTACCGTCCCATCTCACTGACTTGTTCCCTGTGTAAACTGTTCGAAAAAAAATGTTGAATGTCTGATTGATGTGGTTTTTAGAACATAACAATCTCCTTTCTGTGATACAGAGTGAGTTCAGAAAACACCGTAGCACACTTGACCTCACTTTAACACTCGACCCTGTTGTGTGCTCTGGGTTTATGAAACGCCACCACACAGCAGTATTTTTTTTTACATTGACGGCGCATATGATACGGCGTAGCGTCATGGTATCCTGATGAAGCTGCACAATATGGGAATCAAAGGTCGCATGGGTGTCTTCTTATCCAATTTTCTGTCTTCCATAGCGTTTCGCGCTAGAATAGAAAACTCCCTATCTGACATATTTTCACAAGTTAACGGAGTCCCGCAGGGGAGCGTACTGAGCGTTGCATTGTTTCCTATTTCAATCAATGACGTGTGTATATCGCTGCCGACTTCCGTAGGGAGAGCGCTTTTCGTGGATGATGTCGCTATATGGTCCTCTTCACGCTCTGTGCACACGGTTGAGAGACGACTCAAGATGGCTGTTCGGAAGGTGCAGGGTTGGTGCAACAAGACCGGTTTCGTTATGTTTACATCGAAAACCACGGCTATCCATTTCTGTCGCAAACACTCTTGCACTGACCCCGTGATTGTGCTCAATGGACGCCATATACAATTAAAGCCAGCTGCCAAGTTTCTGGGTGTGTGGATGGATCGCCGACTGACATACACCACCAACATCAACGATCTTGCACAGCAATGTGCAAAGCGACCACATGTATTGCGCACGGTCTATAGATGCTCGTATGGAGCAAATCTATTTATCTTGCTCTTATGTATCGATCGATCGCTCGTGCGTCCTAAAATTGACTGGATATTTTATTTATGATTGAGCGTGTGTCACAACCAAGCGTCGCCTTGATGTGATCCACAATACAGCTCTTCGCATCGCTACCGGAGCTTTTCGCACTTCACCGGCTGCTAGTGTAATGGTAGAAGTAGACGAGCCACCTCTTGCGCTACACCGTAAGTTATTTGGAGCGAGATACGCTTGCAATATTGCTCAAAACCGGAACCATCCAGCCTATCGGTGGATATTCCGGTTTTGTAGGGATATTCCGGTTTTTATAGCGACATCAGGAACACGTCACAGGGCTCAGCGCGGTTTACCGTTTTCCATTCGTATGTCCTCGATTCTTCGAGAATGTAATATCAGGTCGCGTTCCATAGCACGTGTCATCATGCCGAGCACTCCCCCTTGCATGTTGTCCCAGTGAAAACTGACGTGACTTTGACCTGCTCAAAGAAAGGACAGGTTGGCATCGGGAAAAATAAGTGAATATCACGACTTTTCGCGCATTTACACAGACGGCCCAAAGTCGGTGTCTGGTGTCGGGTGTGTTTACGTCAGTCGACAAGGTGTTCGATCTTTTTGTTTACCGACGCAAACATCGATTTTTACTGCCGAACTGTATGCCATTCTGCAAGCCCTCTATTTTATACAGAAAGACCGGTCCACAAAGCACGTGGTTTTCACAGACTCTTAGCAGTCTAGGCACTGAACACCTTTAACCAGGATGACCGACTTGTTCGGAGGATTATCAAAGTAGTAAAATCCCTACATGACATCGGCAGAAATATCGTGTTCTGCTGGATTCCAAGCTATGTTGGACTCGCGGGAAACGAAGCTGCTGATATGACCGCTAAATACGCCATTAGCAATGGCTGTGTGATCTATCTACGGCTCCCTCCAAGAGATCTATGCCCTACTACAGTGTCAAAGATACGGTCAGAATCTCAACGAACCTGGAATTCGAAGTGTAGTAAGCTCAGGGTTTTAAAGTGGCTATCCTCTCACCGAACCAAACGCCGGGAAGAAGTGATACTCTGCTGATTGAGAATAGGCCATACCTTCGCAACGCAGTTACATGCTTACCGGCGATGACCGACCTCTATGTCGGCGCTGCTCTAACCCGCTTACCGTGTACCATGTTTTAGTAGGATGTACACTGCTAGATCCTCTACGACACCAGATTTTAGGATGGCTGAACGCGAACTCTTCTCTACGTATCCTAATAGGGAACGAATCTGAGGTCGTGGCTTATGGGAATATTTTTATCTTCATTCGACAAGCTCGCCTTGGGGTGATATACCCCCACCCGTGAAAATTGATAACATGCTATGATAGCGGCACCATAGACTCATTACAATTTAGTTATGGGCACAAAATGACCCTAGATGTCGACGGGCCCCCAAACTCCAATCCACCACTGAGCACCTGCAGTATTGCCTGCAGGGAAGTGCGTCTGGGCTTGCAGGGGAGGACCCTCACCCTGCGCTGGTGAACACCTACTTTTTACCTCTCGATGAAAGAACCGTGCCCTTCGCAAGGGAAGTATGTCTGACCCTGCAGGGAGGATCCCGCCCTCTGCTGGTGAGCACCTGCTGTTTACTTCTGAAGGAAATGACCATGCCTCTGCAGGGACATGCGTCCGCCCCTGTAGATGAGGGTCCTCGGTGCCTGTTGGTTAGCATTTCTGCGAGTCTGGTCAGAGTCTGATGCAGCTTTCTCCGGGTACCCTGTGTTTCCCTGGCGCTCACCATTTGGCGCCGTGCCCTGCTGCCATTGGTGTATGTGTATGTCGTCTGCAGCAGCTGACTCGGGCCCGATCGCCGCCCATGTCGTCTATGCTGGAGTCGGAGGTGTCCGGCTCACCGTCAGCCAACTCGATCTGGTCGACCACCCCGACGTGGTCGGCGAGCAACTTCGAGGACCCGGCCATCATGTCGGCCGTGGTGAACCGGCAGCACCGGGCGGCGGCGGCCGGCCGCCTGCCGCCGCCGCCCGCCAATAAGGTGCGCACTGTCGAAGAGCTCGAGCAGGACCTGCTGTCGCGCTCGCCGGCGCGGTCCGGCCCGCCACCGCCACCGCCGCCTGGCTTCGGCCGCACACCACCGGCGCCGCCCCTGGACCTGAGTCGACCGCCGCCGATAAGACTGCCGCCGCCTGGCGAACCGTTCCGTCTGCCCAACACGCACGTGCCGCCTCCCAGTGTCACCAGCATCCTGCCACCGCAGCTGATGAACAGAGGTGAGGGCAGCAGGCGGGAAAGTCGTGTCGGGTGTGGTCAGGCGGATCCAGGGACACCAATACGACCACGGCCCCTTCCCAACGCAGAAACATGCGCCTAACTTGTGTTTTGTCCTCCACAGAGGCCATTTAGCCAGGTGCAGCCATCCGATGATTTGGCTATTTTTGTGACATCACGAGAGCTCAGGCCGTTTGTGTCGTGCGATAATCATTGGAAAACTTGTCATGTTCCCTCATGGGCACTGCTATGCTATGGCACAAATGTGAACAAACGTGTAAGGAATGACCCATTTTTCCAAAGGTTAAATTATTATTTCAAAACGACTTCTCACCGACTAAGCAGTTGCTTAGTTTATCTACAGTACCCGGGTATGAAGCTTCTAGGTCAAGTGAGGACACCTCTAAAAAAAGTTAAACCAGTCGTCACGCTTTAGCTAATACATTTAATGAAACTTCCAGCGATTGCTTATCTTTAGGGATGCAACAAAAAGTATGCGAGGATTTTTTTTCGTTTTTGACTGCATTTTGCAATAAATAAATTTGCAATAAATTTGTCTATTAGACATCAAATCTAAGATTCTGGCTAAAGTAAGCATTTTTTTATTAGGGCAAGTTGACTTCCAACAGCGTTTCTTGGTCTGCTCTACACATTAGAGAAGAAAAAGAAAAGAAAACATTTTGAGAGAAAAAAAAAACACTGAGAGGCCAAGAAATGTTATGGCCCGGTCGATTTCGCTGTTCTCTGATTCCAAATATTTTTGTTCTTTAAGTATCCCCCGAAATGAACTCCCCAGGGCCAAAAACAATGTAAGTCGTGAAAAGTCGTAAAGTCAAGCCCCCTAGTGACATAACCTTTGGGGGAAAATTGTTTTGGGGGTGGACCCGAGTCCTACTCGTCTGGCGCTTTCCGATGACACATTTTTCGTTTTCGTGCGACTCTTAGTTTGAATTTTAGAGGGGGTTACTATCCGCCGCCCCCTCCCCCGGTGACGGGGTGTGAGAATCTGACCGGGGAGACGAGGCTGGTTAATCACGTGGGGCGGGTTAATCACATGTGTTTTTTTTGCGATGATGTCCTGACTAGTACTTCAATCTTCTGAAGAAAAGGGAGATGTAACAGCCTGGGCCAGAAATGCTGCCTTATGCTTTTATACTGACTTCTTCCTGCGATACTTTCTTTATACGTATTACACATGGGGAAATATAAAATAGAAACCAATACACGCAATATGGTGTATTGGTGGGGTAGGTACCCACCCCAACCGCAAAAAAAAAAAAAAAACCCAACACTTTTTTTTTTTTTTTTTTTTTTTTTTTTTTTTTTTTTATTTTTTTTTTTTTTTTTCTCCCCCCCCCAATTATTTTTTTTTTTTTTTTTTTTAGGGGAAGGGGGGAAATTTTTTTTTTTTTTTATAAAAAAATTTTAAAAATAAAATAATATAATTTAAAAAAAAAAAAAAAAAAAAATTTAAAAAAAAAATGGTTTTTTTTTTTTTTTTTTTTTAAAAATTTTAAGAGTTTTTTTTTTTTTTGGGGGTTGTTTTAATGTTTTTTCCCCAATCTAAAAAATTTTTTTTTTTTAGGAAGGGTTCTTTTTTTTTAAAAAAACCCTTAATTAGGAATATCAAACCAACCATTTTTTTAGGTAGGGTTTTTTTTTTTTTGAGGGGGCCGAATTATTTTGGGCGGAGGGAATAAAAGCACTGAGAAGACAAATGTTTAAGGAGAATGACAATTTCTCCGCACCCACGGCGCGCACTCTGTATCATTTCCGCTCCCACTATACGCACACGAAATTCCTAAAACAAAAGTGACATATTCCTTCTGGATTGACGAGCATTTCCCAATTTTTACACCGGAACATGTATCATGATAATTTTGTGTGTATTTTCCAGTATGTCAGAATTGAATATCCTAACTTCGAGGTTTTCTTTTTTCTGACGGGTACGAGGTTGCTCAACTGGTAAGTTTTGCTAGTCAGAGTTTCCCCTCAAGAAAAGGCACGATGGATTCGCCTCACTGCCTCGCTCGTACTCTCGTTATCTCCCTTCTCCCTCCTTCACTCTCTCCCTTGCACTCCCTTCGTCTCTGTCTCCTCTCTCCATTCCTCCTGTAGCAAAATAAGGTTAGCTCAAAATTATAAATGCAACTGAGCATATATATTGAGACTTGTGCCACGTCTGACCCAGCCACCGTATAGTGTCCCCTCCGTCGGCGGCGGGTGGGAGAGTGCACGTCTGCCAGATACTGCCCCTCCGTCGGCGGCGGGTGGGAGAGTGCACGGCCGCCAGATACTGCCCCCTCCGGTGGTGACGGGTGGGAAAGTGCACGGCCGCCAGATACTGCCCCTTCGGTGGTGACGGGTGGGGCAGTGCACGGCCGCCAGATACTGCCCCCTCCGGCGGCGGCGGCAGGTGGGAGAGTGCACGGCCCCCGGATACTGTCCCTCCGTTGGTGACGGGTGGGAGAGTGCACGGCCGCCAGATACTGCCCCTCCAGCGGCGGCGGATGGGAGAGTGCACGGCTCTTGTGTGGCGTGGTGCAACGACACGTGACACCAACGTTCTCTGTGCCTCCGTCAGTTGGCACGTGAAACCATCTGTCCCGGAGCTATGCCCAAGGGCCCCTGGAGCCGATATCCATGTGGCAGCTCATAGGGGCCTCGGCGGCCGGGAGTTGGTCAGCCACTCTCTCCCTCTGAGGTGGTGGGGCGCGACGTCAGGCGCGGTGTCTTGGCTTGGCTGATGTGATGTTGCGTAATGTGTGTTAGTTGACATTGTTCATCACCCTGGGTGTAACTGTCAGTCGGTGATTGGTTGACTCTCCCCCGCCCCTTGGTAGGTAAGACTAAGTGCAGCTGTGGTCGCTCCGCGCTGGGGGCCGAGAGGCGCCGTGGGGCAGTGACGCGCGCCGCTGTCCGTCGCTGCCACTGCAGTCGGACGTCCAGCTAATGTAGAGAAGACGTGGCAGCAGCTCTGTGACTGGCTGTTACTACCCAGACGAGCTCTACACATCTCACCACACCAACGATTCGTGGCAGGGACTCGCTATAATATTTTGACTGGTTGGAGGAAAGTGAGGGGGCAACTGCTACATACATATGTACGAAATGAAAAATTATGATACTGTAGCTGGTGTTGCCCTTGCAAATGACGACATTTTTCGACCACTGAGGAGGGCTCCCCTCCAGTTAGCATATTATTGGATTCCTTGATTCGTGAGCTGACTCGTGAGCCCCGATTTCGCTACCCTCTGCTTACTCTCACTGTGTCACGTGACATGCGTCCAATGAGTACGGAAAGCTCGCGAGTTTCTTGTTCTGATGCACGTATTTTGTTTCCACAAAAACAAATTCAACATCATATCCTGACATCTGTGTGACCATATATATATATCATTGGCAAATATCCTTACTAACTAATCCTAAAAGTAAAAAAAGAGCATTGTCTGCTGTACAATTATAAGCTCAAATTTCAGAATTCAAATAAGAAAATACAGCTGTTCGATATCTTCGCCATCCGTTCTCCGTGTATGGTGTCATGCGACACACGTGTCCGTGTGTGATGTGACCGGTGACCGTATCGTCGCAGAGCGCGCCGGTCAGCGTGTCCCGCTGGCGGCCGGCCGGCCACCTGCCGCCGGCCCACAACACTGGCGCCAGGACCGCGACCGTGACCGCCGCCGCCAGGACCCATACGCAGGCTTGATGACGCAACGGGAGCGGCAGTGGCTGCTCAACATACAGCGCATGCAGATCAAAGGCAACTCGGACTTCTACTTCCGGGTCAGTGCGGACTTGCATGCGCCTCGGAAGCTGATATTGGTAGTGTTTTGGCATGAGGTGATTTATTGCAGGATCTGCATTCCGTGCTCGTATACGCATGTTCTCGATTATAGCTGCCTTGGACGCTGCGTAGCCTATGCAGCTGATGCGCCTCTAAACCTTATAACGATTAGTATTACCACATGGGTGGTGTGTAAGTTTGATATGTGTAAGCCCAACGGAAGCTGTGCTGACATTACATTTTTGACGCACTGTCTGGTTGTGCCTTTAGCGACCCATGTTTGCAAAATATAATCGTTCAATTAGTCATCCAGGTTTGCAAGAAGTGCGAACAATATTGGATTGCAGAGATAGCTGTTGATTCAATTATTTTTCATGGAACAATGCTGGTGTGCTGCTGTGTCTGCATGCTTGTGCTTTATAGCAGGTTATCAATTGGCGAAATTGCTGTCATTGGGTGTAGCCAAGCTATGTGATAAGGGCGCTGCATGACCCCTGCAGTCGATGCGCCCCTAAACCCCAATAACTAACTAACTAAGTTATGTGATAATATATTTGTGAAAGCGTAGCAATACGCTAGTACACCTCCAGCCGCCTGCTGCAGATCCTTTCCCCTCCCCTCCTCACACAGCTGCGTCCCTCCCTCAGTCCGGGACAACATCGAACAGGTTGGTGTGTCAAACACCGAACAGGTAATAAACAACACCAAACGGGCATTGCTGTGTTGTCGACAGCACTTCAACCCGCACCGTTTGAGCCAGGGCCGGCGCGACTCGCGGGCCGGCCGCCATGACGACCGTCAGAAGGAGCGCGACGACAAGCACACCGACCATCGCAACTACAAACCACCGCAAATGGAGAACTCGCTGGGCAAACTGCAGGTCAGGCATGCACATTGTTGCGACCTTCAGCATAGCTGCTGACCAGCACAACCAAGTTGCATGTCTCCTACAGCTTACACCTGCTGCATTCGTGATGACTGTCACCATGTTACATGCTCCATGTGCCATGTCAGTGAGTCAGTGAAAAATAACTCGTGAAATAGGCTGAACTATACTACTTTCTGAACACTGAGTTGACATCCGTCCCAAATAATTACTGACATCAGGCTTCTTGATGCGTGCTTGTGAAGTCATCATGCCTCGCTTCTAACACTATCCCGATATACGTACCGTGCTTATATTCATCATAGCCGATCCGGGATTGGGATAAATAAATTTTCGTAGTGCAATTTCATGCAAAAGGATTGCCCATTATGTGCTATGTTATACAATACCAGTTTATAGCGCGGGTTTTTGCATCGCTATCATTGATATCGGTATCTCCAAATTAGGTGCCTCTAAATACACTCAAAATGGATAGTTCTATGGCACTATGTAATTTTCCAAAAATTTTGCTTCTAGGATCTAAATGTTTTAAGCAGCTTTATTTCCATAGCGATTTCGACATCACGCTGAACTCGTTTCGATGTCCCACACCTAACTAGAAATCATTATTTTAACACTGCAACAGATTCATTCTGCTTCACCTGGTGTTGCTTTCGACTGCCGGTACACTGTCAATGTTTCACTGACTTGATCTCGAGCTGACAACTTTTGGGCATGACAGCTTGGCAGCTGCCAACTTGTTCACAGTAACCCTTTGATCCTCTTAACCTGTTGGCCTCGAGCTAACCGGTTGACTTTCAACTGGTCCCACGACCCGACCTTGAGCTCTGGGTACGAAAGGTCTCGGGCTCAACACTCGCACCACCCAGGGCATGTACCAATCCCGTGGCCCACTGGCGGTACAGTGTGGGCGGCGCCATTGGCCGTGATCGTGATTAAAGTACGTCGAGCACCACCCAGTAAACAATAAACAAAACAACGACCCCACTTTTATTCATCTTGGCCTTGAGTTGACTGTCCGATGATCTGTTGACCCGTGTTGATCTTGAGCTGATCTGACGACTCCAGATAGCCAGCGTCACGGCACCCCGTAAGATCATCGACCTGGGCGTCATCAACCAGGAGTGCGTGGACGGCACTCGCGATCACAAGGAGGCCAAGCGTGACAGACAGACACTGCTACTGATCGAGCAGGTAAACAGTCAGTTCTGCTCTCTGTGGGCAGCGCGTGACGCGCTGGCATCACCTGCTGCTGCGTAGTCGGGAGCGCAACTGGTAAATGTTCGATGGTAATCGGCGCTCAATTGCGATGTTGAATAGTTCCGGCCTTTGATGCTCAACATGATGGTATATATAGTGTCCCGTACGCCTTGCCGAAGCTTATGTTGAGGTGTTTCTTGCTGTTCCGGCCTCCGATGTATGCGTGGATCGGCGTACGGGCTTGTTGCTTGCGATTTTGTAGGACCTGATTTCTTCGTTCTGATATGGTCTTGCCAATTTCGGCAAGCCTGTGTATGGCAATCACTATTTACGGGATTTATATTTGACGGTGCTATTGTCATTTTGATCTCGTCCGTGTACATCCGCCCGCCAAACATGTAAATCATCACCTCCATCGTCACTGCCACCGACACCGACACCGACACCGACACCGACACCGACACCGACACCGACACCGACACCGACACCGACACCGACACCATCCACCACCCACCACCCACCACCCACCACCCACCACCCACCACCCACCACCCACCACCCACCGCCCACCGCTGCCGCCACTAACTAAGCCTGATCAATGTACAGGGACTACTTGCGACCAGGACTAGGCTGCAAAGGAGGCTTTCCGGAATCGTGTCGGCGTTGCATTGTCTAGCTCGAACTAAGCTGAACTGATCTGATCTGACATCACCTCATGTGGTGTTTGTCTGGCAGCTATACCACCAGCTGATGCTGATGGAGGACGCTGACCGGCGCGCGGCCGGCACGCTCAGTCCCGATTCTGAGCCAGAGGAGGGCGGCTGTCAGCCGGAGGTGAACTACGAGGAGGTGCGCGCCGCCGCCGCCAGCCGACTCTGGACCGGCCTCAGTCGCGAACACCAGCTGGTGCACATCCTGGGCATCAGGAAAGGAAAGGTAGGAAACCGCAGCTCGCACCAACACACAAGCACGGCTGAAAGAGTAGCCATGTCCAGGCTTTTGTTATCCTCGTTGAAAAGGGATCCACTCCTTCGTCAGTTTGAATGTTGAATCGTGGTGTATTACCTTGACAGTTCGTTGCGGAACAAAACTAGGGATGCGTCTAACATTATTTCTGTTTCACGTATTTTGTATTACATTTTCTCGAAATTGCGAACCAAATGTAGTTAATCTAAAGGCTGAGAGTTTTATATCGGCACAGAAATTAACAAGTTTCTGATGCTGATAATAAAAGGCAGTGTCTTCTCCGAAGTCGATGAACCGAATATTATGCTTTCGAGTCCAGGATTCAGAAGCATGCATCCTACCGTCCTTGCAAGTGGTGAGCTAAAATGATCCGTCATGGATTTGCAAGCGCCCGCGGTGGGGCGCCCGTCGTTGAGCGCCTGTAAGCATATGCATTCAGCCGATCAAGTCACCAGCCCTTGAGCGAAATGTTTTCTGTGAAACAATAATTAACATAGTCATTGGGAGCTTTTAAGAGAACTAAGTCGAACACACTACAAGATAGTATTAGTACAAGATAGTATATACACTTACACAACTAAGTATTGCACTGTGTCTCAGGGTCCGCTATTGCACTGTGTTTCAAAATCTGTGGTTGCACTATGTCTCAGAGTCTGCTATTGTACTGTGTCTCAGAGTTCGCTATAGCATTGTGTCTCAGAGTCTGTTATTACACTGTGCACTGAGTCTGTTATTGTACCGTGTCACAGTCCTGGCTGCCGGCGAATCTCGCGCACATCAATTGATTCTACGTGTTGTATGTCTGGGCTTCACGTTTGTTGGCACTGAATCCTAATTTCAAACTGATGGCTTTTGTCACGTGCCATTTTGCGCCATGTCGATAGTTTTTTTTTTCGTTCTAGGGTTTGGTGCTGCGCTGTATTCCGGTACTGAACACCCAGCAATACTACCAGATAGCCACCATTCTGCTCAAGCACCTGGTGCCCATCCTGCACAAGGACAAGCTTGACGGCATGCTGCACAAGTTTCATGTCTGTCTGCAGATGGTGCGTGCCCAACACGTGTTCTCACACATCCAGCCAGGGACCACATTCTTGGAATCTCATCGCACATGCATTGGAAGTGACAGTGGAGTTGGAACGCACAGTTCAATAATAAGCTGCATTCGATAAAGCCACATCTTTGAGAATGGTCATCATACTATCTTAGATCCATGAGTGATGAGGTGATTATATAAACTGCGAACCGGCCGCACACATGCTACTCACCAATACCTCCTCAAGGATCATCCTCAACAAACACTTCCCCGAAGGACTAGTCCCGCAACTAATGAGCCTACTTCACCGCGATTCATTGGAATTATTGCTAACTTCCGTTGTCTTTCGACACATTGGTGGTCAAGATCTCAAGCACTCCCAAAATGCATTTCATGGCTCCGGTCAACCTTTGCGCCATTCCGAGTTTGTGCGCACCATTCGTCACCGACGCATAATACGCCGCTCTGCCTCAGACCTCAAAATTGGCTCTGTGGTTAAATTATTAGCGAAGGATGAGGTTATAAGCCAACTTCATGAGCAATGGTGGAGAAAACGACAACAAAAGTATACTTAATCGATGTCAACCAAGTTTATATATGCATACCTGACATTCGAGACCGTTTCACACCACCCACCTGATAAATATTCACAACAAACCCCCCGAGACTTGGGATATGGGTTTCGGAATACAAAATGGTTCGATTAAAATTATACTAAAACAATCCGTCTAAAATAGTTTTGTTCTCACCACCAAGAAATAGTTATTTTGCATAAAAAAGCTGAAAAAAATTCATTGAAACCAATTCTTATTAATATTAAAAGTTCCTCAATGTGCTTGTTTAGTTCATGTCTGGAATGTCTAGTTCAAGCAAGGATGGACTTGGAAGGATCTATAGCTGCTAGACGGGAGAGGAAATTGCCGCTGTAAAACCGCTAATAGTCGGTTATGTTTGCTGATAAATAGAACTGGTGGGATTCGCTTACTTCAGCGCTAGAAGTGCGACTGATCACCGCGCCGGCAAACATGAGATGTCTCTGAGTAAAATTTGAACAAGTATTACGGACCCTTCACTGACACTGATGAACCCCAAATGCAGTTATATTTCAAGGCTCATGATTTATCTTCTCACACATTTACAACAACAAAAAAATTTGACAGTCACGCATAAGTGCACAAATGGCATTGGTTTCTTGGTGTAATCGCCTCTGAGCACTTGCTTGCTCCCGGGCCGCTTTTATGAAAGTTGAAGTTTTTTTAATTGAACGGGCTTTTATTGTGTCTAAAAAGGTTGTCTCTTGAACAAAATGACCTTCGATTGCACATTCAAAACACCTTAACCCATTAACGCCCGACCATATTTCTAGCCATTGGAATTGCATATATTTTTGTTCACGGTGCCGATTTGGGCAGATTAAGAAATTCTGAAGAAAAAAAAATTAACTCAAAATTTCAAAAACTTTTCGAGATACGGCATCGACCAAAAATGAGCCACAGGGCGCCAGCTCTGAGTGCGCGCTCCGTCCCACCATGTCCGCGGCGCCCGGCCCGACTCCGGCCGACAGGCTATCTACTGGCATATACCTAATTCAGGATCAGTCTCAACCCGGGTAAAACTGCAGCCTGTCACGTGTCAGCTTTATTGATAAGGTCACCGGCGTTTTTTTTAAACATTAGGACTAGATGTGACGACACACTCACACGCGGCATGTAGGTAAATGCATTGGTACATGTGCGTTTCGTCTGAACAACGACGGTGGCACAAAACATCAGGGCACTACACAACACGCGACTGGCCATCTATCGCCCACTCTCTCCACAGTCCACAGAGCTGTGGACCTGTGCCAGCTCTAGCACGGGAAGCTCTACTTCCGCTTGTGGTATGCAGCGAAGCACTTGAAGCATATAGCCACGTCGACTTCGCACACCGCTTCGTTGACCTCAGCTTGCAGCCCTCGAGCTGACAGCGGCGGGGGCCATCTAGCGCTGCGATTAGATGTCCCATTCCGTCATAGCGCAGGCTGTTCGGGATATGCGCCGGATTCGGCCGAGTACATCCCTTCTGGCTGGCTGCCACTCTCAGATAGGTGACGGCGATCTCTCGGCGGAAGTTCAGCATCGTCAGCTGGTTTTCACTGGCGACGGAGGTTTTGTGTAAGATATGGCTGTTGACCACAGCCATATCAAGCACCCTGGTGATGAGGCACCAGTACCACTTCTTTCCTCTGATAGACACCGCGTAGGCTCCCAGAAGTTGGTCGTGAAGGTCAACCTCGCCCATGCCGGTGTTGTATGCCTTCAGTACCTTGGGCTGTGGTACCGGCAAACGTTTTTTGGCCGCCCTGTCGTACCGGCTGGCAGATGAGGGTGGGTCGGCAGAGTCGTAGTTGGTCATGATGTTCACAACCTTGTTATCATGCCACCTGACCATCAGCACCTCCGGGCTTCTGTCGAACCACTGTTCGTACGTGCCGCGCTTTGTTTTGGCCATGACTTTGGCTGTGGTCACGGGGCACCTGTCTAGTCTGTTTTCTCTCACCATTCCGGTGGCGCGGATGCCACGCCCCTTCAGCTCCGTTAGTAGCGCCCTTGATATGAAGAGGTTGTGGAAAAACAACTCGTGCCCGCTGGGATCAGATACGACGCTGACCATGTCCAGCACCACTCGGGTCCCCAGCGGCTGGTCGCGAAGCTCAGGACGCTGTTCCTTGCCGCAGTACAGGTCGAATTTGTGGCAGTAGCCGTCACTGCCGCAAATCGCCCACAGTTTGTATCCGAAGCGAATGGGTTTGCCGCGGATAAACTGTTTCAAGCTGTTGTGACCGTAGTACCGCACGATCATCTCGTCCACGGACAGCTTGTCCTGGAATGTCCCGTACTTCTGGAATGACTTGTTCATGACGTCCAGGAGCGGCCGGACCTTGAACCCACGGTCTTTGTTGTCAGGCGTGATCTTGGCATTGTCCTGTACATGCAGGCACGCCATTATCTTCAGGTACTTGGTCCTGGACATAGCGTTGCGCACGATGGGGTGCTTGAGGTCGTCATCCTCAGACCAGTACATCCGTTCACTCGGAAGAGGACTGTATCCATAATACAGAAGTATTCCAAGGAACGCTTTCAGCTCGCTGTCCGACAGGGTGAAGAGGGGGTCGTTTTTTTTTACATCCCTGGCGTACCGAAGCATTTCCACGTGTATGAGGTGTTCTGTTCACTTCTGGAGTGAACAGTTTTTCGAAGATCTCCACAGCCGTGCTGCTATCCAGTTCTTTGGCGATCCTCTGGCGGTTTTGTTGCAGCGTTTGAGATTTATCCTGCCACCCGGTGTACTGCGGCTGCATGTTGCGCCACGCTGGTGCCGTTTTATCCGTGCGCCGTTTCTTCAAGGGCGCCAGAGGCACATCATCCACCGTCACGGAACCCGGAAAATGCACCTCAACTTCACCGGGAACGTCATTTGCTTCCGTGACACCAGTGTCTGCGTCATCTCCTTCGTCCTCATCACTTCCGTCTGGAGGAATGTTCACCAGCTCGACGGCACCGTCGGCTGGGTCCATGTCGTTCATCACCATTTCCACTGCTTCCTCCACCGTCAGGCACCGCACTCTCGGCATGATGCCAACCACACGTCAATTCACAGTTGGGCAGTCCGACTGACATACAGTACACCCGCTCACTAAGTCGTCACAACGCACACTGGTCATTCCCCGGTAGCGTGGCGCGTCCCCCTGACTCCGCCCGCCGTGCCGCGGCGGGCCGACCTGGCGCCCAGTGAGTCAAAATTGGTCGATCTAAATTTCGCGTTCGTTGTCCGCCGCGTATAACAAGCGAGAAGAAATTCCACCACAGGGCAATATAATATGTTAGTTTGTATTGCATTTGACATACAGCATCTGCTAATGCCATAGATGCATGCTCATAATAAATAGCCATGTATGCAGCACTGTCGTGGTGAAGAAAATTCGCCAACTTTGAGGCACTGGCAAATGCAAACCGGGTGGCCCACCTCCACCGTGCCCGAATATTAATCCCCAGACAACCCTTCCCCAGATTAGGCGATAAAACCAGCCAACCAGTTATCTATAACACCGCTTCAAATATACCGTCCATTATTGACTCACTGGGCGGTAATGGGTTAATGTCCAAACGAGGATTCAAGTATTTACTCCGGCGATACCAGGTACCCCCAGATTTGCCAACTAGGGATTTCTGGTACTTCTTGGCGAACACTCCAGCACAAGTGTCTAACAATAAATACTGAATTGATATTGATTAATCTAATTATGTCATATATAAGAATAAGTATTGGTGAATACTGAATAAATATTGAATATATATTGAATTAATGATTTACTATATTGACACAAATAGCGTCTTCTCACATGCGTCTTCTCACATGACATCACGCGCCGCCATTTGTGCGGTGCGGAGACGTTTTTAGCGCATAAATGGCGCTAAAAACCGACAAACAACACCGACACCAACAGATCCGAATGTCGTCTAGTTCTATTGTGGCCATTGACGGGTCGGCGATTTGGTACTGCTGTAACTGCTATTTGTTTTCAGGTATGGACTTTGAGTGGAAGCACTCGACCAAACAATGTTGTTCTTCCTTTTCCCTTCTGGAGTACAAACTATTTCATTTAGTCTAGTCACAATCTTGGAGTACAAAATGTATTGGTATGCATGACACCAACAAACGCCAGTTTTTCCAACACTGACTGGACTTGGCATGTCCTCCAGCAGTGAATTCCGCGCAGCATATAATCCAGGGTATTGCAGACCCTGATCCTCAGGATGCATTTTGCACCCAAGGTTTGACAATACCAGTGCCAATATTATATCATGCAGTTTCACTGAAAGAAGTGAAGTGATTCTAGATAAGAACGCCCGTGTAGCAGTTACCGGAGGTCTTTCTGAGGACTCTCCGTAGACTACAACAATATGGCCGCTGTATAACCATTGCGGTTGATACGCCAAAAAACCTAATAACTAACTGCAGCAATAGCGGTGTCGCGCGACCCTATAGTGCAGTAGTTGTGACACATTGTGCCAAATTATAGAATTCGGGAGTCAAGGCAGGGATGTAAACACAATCCCAACTTGGGATAGCTTCAACATTCCGACGAATTCAGTCCTCAGAGTGCACTCCAATCGTCTTCCAACTGTTCGACAACACCAGCTGGATTATGTCTTAGCATGTACAGAAGCACGTTCATTACGCTCAGGGCATACTTGTCGGAGCCTGGCCGTTCATTTTCCCCCATTGTTCTTGGGCTTATGCAGCGATGACTTCTTAACTGGATGGCGGAACTAAATGGTGTCCATGGCCCAACACTTTAAGTAGAAAGCCTGGCTATTATCACAATCAAAACTACTTTAAACCATTTAGCATTGTAGGAGGAAATGGGCGCTTACCATTGTGGTAAGTCTTCCAACAAGTATTTCAGCTTAGTCTCCCAACATCCGACCACCAAACCGACAGTTAATTGGTCCTGGCTCCCAGCATCGCGCGCAGCCACAATACACGAAGCAACATCACCGCGCAGTCGGGCCACCGCTAGTTGACGGATTACTCCGAATTCAGATGGCTTCGACTTCACGGTCATATAGTGTCGAACACCACGAAATACGACCTCGCAATGTGTTCGGAATGTCATATTGGAGTCTCCTCACTTGATATACGTGGGTTCCATCATGGCGGGGGTGTGGCGTGTGCCAGGTGGAGAAGTCGACCGACTGAGTCTGGCACTGACAGACCGAACAATCTCCGACCACGTCACAGCCGAGGTTACTGTCACACTCGTCCGTGGTCAGAAATAGATACGGTGAATCACACACCAATCCATACTATAAATCAGTTAGCCGATGGTAGCCGGACGGCACAGACAGGCGCTGATGCACCAGTCTGGTTTGTCTGACCTGTACCTGTGATTAATGTCCCAGCCATCGTCGTTCAGGTAGTGATAACTATTCCCAATCGAGTTTTAGAGTAAGCTGCATCAAAGTTACCTTGGTAGCTGGCTTGCCTGGACTGAAGCGCCAGGTGATCAGCAACACTCACGTAGGTGAGACGCTGACCTGACGTGATACCACCAGGTGATCGACAATGCTGATTGCTGATCGGTGCAGATCGCTGATCTGTCCCGACGTCAACATGCGATCGACAGTGACCTGCATCAGATCGTTTGGCTGACCTGACCTGGTCCGATGTCAACAGGTGATCAGCAACAGTGATCTGGAGCAGATCGTCGACCTGACGGCGTCCCTGACCGCCTCCACGGACCTGGACTCGACCACGCCCGGCAAAACGCCTCTGCAGATCATCGCCAGCTCGTCGGTAGGTGGCACTGCGGTCGCGGCTGTGACGGGACTGTCTCGTCGGTCACCACCAGGACGACTGAAGTGGCGACCGAGGATGGACCGGCAGGCATGGGCTTACACGGCTGCGCTGCTGTACTGGCTGGGAATCGACTGCAATTCAAGCAATGACACTGGCTTCGCTAGGCGAATGCCACAATGTTCAAGCTACACCGTGGTGTTGGTTTGTGTCGGTCCATTGGTTCGCCAACTACACTGGTATAAATAGAGCCAACTTTAATGATTCACTTCCACACTGGAAATATTTTCATTTGCTTGTATTCTTTCCTGCTGCAGTCTGGCTGGTGTGGCTGAGCTTGTGCCTGAATAATTTCAAATGATTGAGCAACCAGAAGCAAAATCGGCCATCGATCGATGATTTTGAAGCAGACCGAGACGGCCGGAAATTTGTTTGGGAATGGTTCCATCATCCGTGATTGTGACAAGAATATTTACGATGAGCAAATACAAAATGTGAGCATTACAAAGATTGGTGCCATGCATGCATGTCACTGTTAGACGAAAGTAGCATCTGATGGCATGTTAATGGGCTGAGAAGCGGAGCAGGTTTTGTGGGTCACCGCACGAACGTGACGTGGCGGGTACGGACCCAGCGAGTCGGTAGCCGTCTGCTCCCGCCGTTAGCTTGGTGTACCGGAGTGTGGCCTTGTGCGGCCCTGTGCTTCCGGTTTGGTGTGTCGGTCATGATGCTGTTTCTGCCAGGCGTCCAGTTGAGTCGGCAGCCGTCTGACCCTGCGGCCAGCGTGCCGTACCGGTGTCTGACCCGGTATGGCCCTGTGTCCCCAGTTCGGTGTTTCGGTGATGGTGCTGCTGCTGCTGCGCGGTGACCAGCTGAGCCAGCAGCCGTCGGCGCCGACGGCGGCCGCCGCCCGCTGGCGGGACCTGTACGCCGGCCTGGTGCGGTGTCTCGCCTCGATGCCGACACTGGCCACCCTGCTGGAGCCGGTGCCGCCGGCGCTGCTTAGCAGACACCTGGCCGAGCCACGCCTCGCCACGCGACTGGCTGGAGAGCCGGCCGCCTCGCAGTAGCCGGTCGGCGCAAGCCGGCAGTGTGATGCCGGTGACTTGCGTGCCACCTGACCTCCCGAACAGCATCTGCCTGCTCCTGCTGTCTTCTGTTCCGCTGTTTCTGGTTCATGGTGTCTGGAATTACTTATCCAAGGAAGGTGTCCTCGGCCGCTACTATCCCTAAGGGGCTCTGGGGAAGACGCCCCATGCTCTGCTGTCCCTTCCCGACGGCCCACGAAGAGAACTCATGTGGTCACTATTGTCCTGCAGGTGCCTGAGGAGCGTGTGCCCGGCAATCTGCCCCCTGTCGGAAGGGCGCCGGCAGTGGCAGTGTGTCGTGTGGTCTGGTCGTTCCGGGGTGGTATGCCTCGTCTTCCTGCTGTGCTCTGATGTCCGGCAGAAGCGTTTCCTGCCGCGTTGCCCACGCTGTTTCAAGGTCACTCGTCGGCTGAGTTCGGCTCGGCCACTATGAGCTCTTGGAGGTCACGGACTTGTTCTGATTTGTTACCGAATGTTTTATATAGATATCGGCGATATGTGAACGATGACGACCAGTGAGTGAACTTGTTATGCGCGCCGACGGCGTGGCCGGCACGCCGGCCACGCCCCATCTGAGGTCCCGGCCATCGCACAGTTTGTCAGAGAAAATGTCTGCGTCTGTCTGTTGTCCTGTCCGCAAGCCTTCCGTTTCAGTTCGGCGCAGTGTCGGCGCCGGTGCCGACGCTGCGCGGCAGTGGCGGCCTGCCCTGCCGTGTCCGCGTGCGTCGTGACGTCACGACCGTGTCCGTGTGCCATGACAGAGAGAGAGAGCATCGCCTGGGCTGTATTGGTTTGGCTCGGCTGGCGGCTGTCATTGGTTTAGGCCGTGGGCGGACATTTTGGCAATAAAGAGCGCGCTAGATGACGGTGTTTGGGCGCAGAGCGCGGCGCGCGACACACAAGTGCCGGCTGAGCGGCGGTTGGGCTACGGAGCTCGTTAACGACCGTTGCAGGAGTGCCCGACAGACAGTATCCTAGTGTGTGGTACGGGGCGCGGAGATACTGCCGCTGACCCGCAGCATGCCGGCGTATGTCGCACGTCAGCTGGACACGGGACGAACGAAGGTCGTACCCGTACGGCATGCTCGCAGGAGAGCTACCCGACTAGTGGCGGCGTACGGCCACGCTCAATTTAGTTAGTTATTTGGGCTTTATGGCGATTCGGCCGGAATTGATAATTCACGCTCATCCACACTGAGCTTGTGGGACTCTTCAATTCCATTATAAGCCTAGACAAAGCCCTAACATAGAAGTCCATACATTAGATGTCTCCAAAATTAAACAAAAAAGAGCATGCAATGATGAGTAAGTGCACTATTAGTTCAAATAGAGCTTGAAGGACAAGTGACATTTTAATTGGCGTATTTCCAGGACAGGTTTTTTCATCCTGCTGTACTCGTCTCGACGTCTCGCATGATAAATGAGCATGAACCATTAGTTTAACACCGCAGGTTGTGTGCCCACGACAATAAAACCATTGTGACTATAACAGCTATGACATTGATGCCACTGCGTAACTTCCAACGGATACAGGTACACGGATATTGCTGTGTGATGGTACCGTGTGATGGAGAAGAGACAAGGTTTGTGAGTTAAGTAGCCTAGTGATTTTGCATACCTGCGTTGGCTGCTCCGAAAATACTACCTTGTCGCCACTGAAGCCCCGACTATCATGCGACCTTAGCGTGGCGGTTACTGAGGCCCCGAACGTCCGTCATCATCCGACTTTAACACCGTCGCCACCGAAGCCTCGAATGTCTGCCACTATAAGACATTAATGTGGTCGCCGCTGAAGCCCTGAACATCCGTCCTCTGCCATGCTGCCAGTTTTTGGTTCATTGGACTGACTCACAAACATGTTGACGCGAGCGTTTACGGCCAATTTCCGCCCTTCCGCGAGGAGACGGTGCGTCAAGTACTATACAAGTTCGCCCGGTGTATGAAACAATTGAGCTGTTAAAGGCTGTTCGAACAATAGTGCGTGAAGTGCCTCTTCAAACAGCTGCCAGCCATCGCACTACCCAGGGGTAGCATCACAGGCGGATGGAAGTGGCATCACAGGCGAGCGGAGGTGGCATCACAGGCGGATTGAGATGCATCACAGGCGGGTGGAGGTGACATCGCAGGCGGATTGAGATGCATCACAGACGGGTGCAGGTGGCATCACAGGCGGGTGTGGGCCGCCGTGGCTCAGTCGATAGGAAGTTTGACTGATGATCGTAGGATCGTGGGTTGGCGCCCCACGGTGTGAGAGGTTGGCGACCACCATCACAAGCGAGCGCGGAGTAGAGCTGGCCTGTGCGAAGTGTAGCGCAGCAAATACCGGTGTCTGGAATTACTTCTCCAAGAAACGCGTCCTCGGCCGCTACTATCCCTAAGGGGCTCTGGGGAAGACTTCTCATGCTCTGCTGTCCCGTCCCTACGGCCACATTGATGTATGCGCGGATGCTGCTGCTTCGTCCAGCTGTCTCGCTATCACAAATAAGCCGACCGAGTCCATAAGTATGGACTTTGCGGAAAGGCGAGGGACGACGGAAACTACAAATGAGTATTTCGAGCTGTTTAGCAGTGTTAACAATGTCAGTTGACACTCTCAGTGAGATGGAGGCCAATATTTTCGCTGAAGAGCGATGTTCTAAGTGAATACAGTTTTCTTCAACCAAAAACAAACCAGGCTCAATGGCCGGAAGGCTCAATGGGCGAAAGGCTTGTCTTTCACCCATATATGGCAGGATCAATGTACATGTTTTCCGGCCGTGAATAAGTGAGTTCTCAACGGAAACATAATTGTAACGCCAGGTGAAACAAATAGCGTGTTCAGTAAATAATCCGGCACGATTCAAATCCATCCCTCAAACCAAAATAAATAACGTGAACCTCTTCAAAACCAGACGGCAAAAGGGCAAAAGGAGTCCACGTTGTGGCTTCTGTCGAAATACGGCACATGTCTAGAATGATGGAGGTTACCCCTTAGTGTTTAGTTGGCAAAGAAAATAACACCAAAATGTATGGCTTAAAGTATGTATGTATGTAAAAGTACGTGTTAATATATAATTAAGAATTATTTTCAACTTGAGAAAAAACTAATGCAATTAAAACAATTAAATAATAAAACTAGAATAAAAAGTGTTATACACATTTTACTTTAATGAAGCAGGCAAACAGGTTAGGTTAAGTTTGGTCATATTATGCTTTGTTGGACTTGTTTCAGTTGGATAAAAAAGACTGAATTTTGGGATGTTTAAACTCAATTTTATGTTCGAAAACAGGGCTTCCTGCTTTAGGTCAGGTTACATCCTTACATTGATATTGAAAGGGGGAAACATGCTGGACAGATTTCCATTTCTTAAACAGAACTTGCTTCTTGCATGGAAGGTTAAGCTCTGTTAGATTATGTTATCCTGCATTTACGAGGCATGCTTTTTCTATACTTAGAGCATTACTTTTTATGCTATATTACTCAACTTGACGCAACTTTCTTCGAGTTATTTTTTCATCCGAACTGAAAAGTATGCATTTGTAAAGGAAATAAGTGGCTGCATCATGTCAACCACCTTCAAAAACATTGCATTGTAACAGAAATTCCACGGATTCAAAAGTTACCTAAAACTGTAAATTTACCTAAGGTATTTTGCCTTTAGACCAGATATAGCATTTAATGCAAAATGCAGAAATACGTATCTGAACACGATAAAGAAAATGAACCATACACTGTCTTGGGAAATGCACTATTTCCAAATGCCATACCTATCGTGTTTAAAAGCTACATCCGCCAAAAATTTCGAAGACAATAAAAAATATGAACATTTCAGAAAAACTCACCTGGCGTGATCATTTTGCTTGATGAAGGCAAAATGGTGCTGTGTTTCAAAGAGTTCACAAAACATGAATTCACACATTTTATCTCCATAAAGCAAAGAAATTGGTTCGGTTTATTTCAATTAAATTTAGAGCATTTTATGGAAGCAGGTTGATTTATTTTTTCTCAAAATTAACTTCTTTAGATTTTTGTCTTCCAAAGTAAGTAATTCCAAATTTTTGTCTTCTAAGCTAAGTTACGTTGCATTCTATTTCATGTTTGAAATATTACTTTATGCTATGCCGCCTCATTCAAATCCCATTATCTGGTGTTCGATAGGAGTCGACAGCGGCCAACGGGTCAACTAGCGCCACCAGTGGCAGGGTTTGTAACTAACGCTACGGGAGGTTGTTGCGATTGTCTCTTAATGAAATGCTTGTCTGTGGGCTGAGATAGGGCAACTTACAGAAAAACCATGGCATTGAGTAAGAATACAGTTACTCAGCCATCTTCCAGTATCAAAAACATCGTGATACGACCAAAATTAGATGCGGACTTGGAAATTACAACTTCGCACCGTAGCCTGGCTTTACGGACATCTCCAAGCCTTTCAAATTGTATACCGATGCATCCCAGAACGCCCTAGGAGCTGTGCCTACCCAAGAATAGGACGGTCAGGACCGAGCCATACAGTACGTGTCGCACCAATTCTCAGATGCACAGCAAAAATGGCCAACTATCGAACGCGTGGATTACGCGATAATTTACGGTTTAGGTAAACTCCGTCATATTGTAGTAGGAACACAGCTGACCGCATACACAGACCACAAGCCGTTGAAAAATCTGTTCACAAGTGAAATGCAAAACCCGCGCATACAACGTTGGGCTATCATGCTAGGCGAATACGGTTGCAAAATTAAATACATTTCAGGACCCCAAAACTACACTGCCGATGTAATGTCTCGTGTACTGCTGGCGCTTGATTTCCACCTAGCGGCTGATGTTCGAACTGTAAGCATGTCACTGGGTCGCATGGCGGCCTCGGCTGCCAGATGCAAAATCTTGAAGACATTTGTCAAAAACAAGGAACGTATGCTATCTATAAATTTTGCCCCACCTGTGATGGATACATTCATCATTTTTGTGTCAGCCGATACCACTTGGATTCCAGTATAATGGTGCTCAGTTTTCGGCAATTTTGTTCAAATGTCGCCGTGATCCCAGATTTCTGTATATCTTAAGCATGGGGAACACCGTAAGCATGATGTGGTAGCATGTGAAATTGAATATTTTGATCTAAGGATGGTACGAACCAAAAATTTCCCCCTGGAACCTCGTCAAAATGTATCGCTCGTTTCAATTAAGGTATTCTTGATCAACTGACACTGCCGTTATACTTCGTGAAATTTGATTAAATATGAAATAACTTCGCGATGTTGTCTTTTAGTGAAGAGAATGTCCATTCGTTGCAGATAATAAGGGCGCTGGTGTATAATAAAATTACTATAGTGAAACTAGTGTTAAAAATCCTTACATTAACCAGCACCGTACCGGGCGGGGCATTAACGTAATATGTTTTCAGCCGTCCTCCCAGAGTTTTTGGCGGGTAGTGAACGAACGGCGCTCGGGAGCGCGCCGAAATTTGGCATACTTTTCCCACATTAATTTGGCATGCTATGTCAAACTTTTGAAGTCAGGTCACCTAGGATCAACGAGTTAATTTAGTTCAAGTACGGTCGCCTCCAAAAAAGTTAAACCAGTCGTCACGCTTTTGCGGATGCAGATATTTTAATGAAACTTTCAGCATTTGCTTATCTTATTTAAATTTGCATATTTGCCTATTGAAGTTCAAATCGAAGATTCTGGCTAAAGTAAACATCTTTTGTTAGAACAAGTTGACTACCAACGTTTCTCGGTCTGCTCTACCCATTAGAAAAGGAACATTAAAGAAAACATAACACATTTTGAAATTTCAAAAAAATACATTTGTGATTTTTCTGAGGCCCAAAATGTTATGGCCCTGGTCGATTTCGCTGTCCTTTTCTGATTCCCAATTTTTTCTTAAATATCCAACAAAATGAACTTCCCAGAGTCAAAAGCATAATGTAAGTCGTGAAAAGCCGTGAAAATCTAGCCCTCTAGTGACGTCACTCTTGGAGGAAATTGTTTTGGGGGTGGACCCGGGAACAACTGGTCAAGCGCTTTCCCATGACATCTATTTCGTTTTCGTGCGACGCTTAGTCTGGATTTTAGAGGGGGTTACTCTCCGCCCCTATATCAGTCAGGATCTGACCGGAGAGAATGGGTGGTGAATGGGTTAACACGGCGCGATAATCTTGGGCAGCGAGTCATGTGGTCTTGCATATTGGATAGCAAGTGATCGATGAACGGCGGGACTTTACTTACTTTGTCTTCTTTCATATGGAACAAACCTTGTCTTGAATGCATTAGTTACCAAGCAGCAACATATGGATAATGCTAAAATCACCACATGTGAAGGCAAATGTTTGCCTCCGCCGTCACCGCGAAGGGAGAGGGGGTTTTAGAAACTAAAGCCCCCTCTCGTGTCGTCTCAACCCCATCAAAAGTCCACCACGACACCCATGCATGCTGTCACCAAGAGTCCATGCAACTGCTAAAAAGTGGGGGCACCTTTCGCGTGTTCACTGTTCATCAATGGAACATTCACAAGCACGGCGCCAAGCCACGACTTGAAAGTTGGTGTGATTCCACAACCTTTGGATTTATGAAGACGCTTAGCCGCCTCGGGAGTTTCAACTGTTACGGCTTGTTCAGTCATTGTTGGGTAAATTAAATGTTGACACGTCGCTCAATCCACCCTAGTGGTCTGAGAACATTATTCGTAACTGTTACTACTCGACCACATCCCCTAAATATCTCAGCACAGCTAATGCTCTGATCTAACGGTACGCCAGCGCACTCAAGTGGCGGAAGCTGCATTTGAACCCTTAAGAACCCTTAACTTTGAAATGCTGTTGGCTTTATGCAATCAATCATCATTACGCAGCAAAGGATCGCCCATTATTAGGGTGGATGAAATGACGTATTAGCACGCAGCAGATTATCCAGCATCAGTAGACTAGCTTTATAGGTTTTCTAACACTTTACTGTAATTCTCAGCATATAATGCAACACACAAAGTTGAATTTTCTGTATTCTTTGGTTTAGTTTTTCTTGCAATTTTGCAACAACCTTGCTCAACACATTTACTGAATATTCACACCCAACGCCAATGCCTGAGGTATTCCAGATTTGGTGAATGGAAAACCACTGGGGAACAATATTCCACATGGGTGTTTGGCATCATTAATAATTTCTTTTATTTTAACACCACCTGTATGTACGGTATTATTGCGCGTTAAGGTATCCACAAGACAGGTTTTAAACACATTTCACCTGCAGAAAGCAAATAAATGGGCTTGGTTCGGTTCAGTCAATTTTTGAGTTGCAAAAAATTGCATTTTGTTGCTCAAGTCTCTTTTGTTCTTCAAACACAGCTAATGCTGTAGTAGGTCTTGGTAGGTTTATTAATTTGACATGTTTGATAAAAAAATTTGTTTTCTTGTTCTCCATTTTTTCCAGATAATTCAGAATCTTCCCATCTTTCTTCTTATATTAGAAGTTAGAGTAGGTTAATATGTTGCATTTTTCATTTTACTTAACATTATTTGGTATGCTATATTACCCAGCCCAGTGCTCCTTTTGTTGATGTTACTTTGTCTGGCAACTGGGAAACATAAAATTGCAGAGGAAATGAATGGTCACATCTTGCTAACTACCTTTCCAACATTACATCGGGAAGAATCCAACAATTACACAGTAACCTAAAGGGAAAAACATATACACAATACTTATGCAATACATAGATATTGTGCCTTGCAATTTTTGAGCATTTATTCCTTGTGAATTAATTAGCAGAATAAATGAGCTATGGAGTTAAAGCATTATATACACTTACTTTTATAAGGATGAGTGATCAAAACCTGGTTGAAACATCTGAAGACAAAGTAGGAAAGAATAACAAACAGTTCTTTATTTTTTTCATGTGCTCAAATGCCCCAGTTTCCAACTACATTTTACAGAATATGATTATATTTTCATTGAACACAAAAATAATTTTGGTGCACAAAAGTAGATCCATTTCCAAAGTTGCATGGTCATGTTTCACAAAATGGATCCCAGCTCATGATTGCAGGTGCCTACCGGTCAAGACTACATTGTTCCAGACCACTCATGCTACTATAAGACAAAACTTTGGTGAATTTGTGCATTATAGTAACTTCTAAATTCATAGATTTTCTTTCTAATACAATGTTTGTCAATATGATTACGACAGTGTAACGAATCATTTCCCCTGGTAAGAAATACGTTTCACGTGAGAAGCAAAATCATACCAAAAATGCGCTTTGATTCAGATAAAATAATGTAAAATGTATGTTAAGTTAAGTTATCATAACATAGCCTGAGAAAACCTAAATAGCATGCAATCTAACAAGCCCAATAATATAACCTAAGGTAACCTACAAAAACCTAATCTTCCCTTTAGGAAAACAAATTACATAAATGAAAAATATTAAATCATTTATTTTCTTCAAGATGATCGAAATTAATAATGCCTAACCAAGCCCAACCGAACCTAGCCTAACCTACCCTTGAGGTAAAAGATTCCTCCAAAATCGAGTTTATTGTACTTTATGATGTTCGTAAGAGAAGTCTTCCATAAACTTTACCTCCATGAAACAAACAAATGTGCGAGGTTTGGTTAAGTAAAGATTTCTTATTTTGCAAAATATACATGTTTTAACTTGATTTTTTTTTCAAAGAACAAGTAACGCTGGGTTCTAAATTTGAAAAAAAGGTTATGAAAAAAAACGCATCAAAGATAGTTTTCCTGCTTAAGGGAATACTTGGTGTCTTAAACTTCTTTTTCTAGTGCAATGAATTATGCCTAACATGTGTCCACTCATTTCTTCTGCAAATGCAGACTTTGCAGTCAGGATACAAAATGCGAGCCAGGAAGGGGTGCTGAGTTGGGGAATATTTCATGTAACAGGACATTCAGCAAGTAACATTGAAAATACAAAAATATGTAACATAGCACAAAATAACCTAGCCTAATCTTCCATTCATGAAAGGAATCATTTTTAAGGATACAATTATTGAACTATGTTTTTGCAAACATTTTCGACGTAAGAAAAACCTAACATCGCTAACCTAGCCTGAACAGTTTTAAAAAAAGAAATATGCCCTAATTATGCCTTTTTTTGAAATATAACAAATTGAAAATTTCCCTGGCGTACAGCTTACCTTACTTAGCTTACCCCTTTGTGTGCTTCACGAAGGTGAAATGTGTGTAAAACTGGTCATGGAAACCAAGCACAAACACCCACCAACAGCACATGTAGAACGCGAGAACCAACACCAGCATACATTTCAGGACAGTGAACGGTACACCAAGCACCACCACCACAACCACGAACCCGTCAACCGACACCCTCCCCATCCTCCCAACCCCCACAGCCACCACCCCAGCAGCCAACAGCCTCCACCTACCAACAAACCTCACCCTCAACAGACAAGTCACCAGCAAACACAATCCGCACGTACGCAGACCGGCGCACAGACATAGAGGAACACACTGACGTCGGACACTCACCAACAGAAACAGAACGGACAATCTCTCCACACCAAATACCACCCACGCCCACCAACAGCCACCCCTTGCTCACCAACAACAAAAGCCAGGGAAAAGCACAAAAAGACACAACTCACCTAAAAGACCACAGACGAGCGGCAACACCATAAACAATGAACACAATCATACGATAGAACACACACGGACTCATTAGACACTGGCCTGAATTAAAACATTAAGCACTACAAACAAATCGCATAGCACTATGTATTCAAGAAACACACTTCAACCCTAACGACCCATATCAATTCAACCTCCTTCACTACACACTACACAGACAAGGCACACACAACACACACACAGATCAGGCGGTGTATGCACATACAATAGGAACACGACCCCTCACCGCTTGATACAATTCAACACCACAGCAGACATACTACTAACTGAAATTAATGTACACAACATAGCTTACACACTCATCAACATTTACAATCCCCCCTCACGAAATACAGAAACCCTTTCGGAATTAAATAAAGCACTTAACCAAATTCGCACACTTGTCATATTCACCGGATACTTCAATTCGCACCACCCCCTATGGGACACCCGCACAACACATGCCGATCACAGAGCACGCACACTCATCATAATAGCCACACAACATAATCTCACAATACTCAACACCGGCTCACCAAGCTATCTCGTACCAATCAGCTCCCACCTCCCCACGACCTAAGACGTCACACTCGCTTCCTCACGTATAGCCCTCACCCTATCCTGGAAATCCGACTCCGATCCACACTTAGCGACCACAACCCATCACCATTACCTTCCACCGAATCCCGATCACTGGTCCACCCAACACCCAGGCAGGCCGGTGGAACCTTAAAAGCATCCTGGGTCCCATTTTCAGAAGCATTAGCCACACAAACAACACGCAATCCACAGCCTACACTAGAACAGTTTGCAGACATACACCTCACCACAGCACACGAACACATACCACGAACAAAGCCAAGACACCACCACAAACCTCGCGCGGCTCCCTGGTGGAGCGAAGAGTGCCACCGGGCGATCCGCGCGAGGAACCACGCACGTCACAGGTACGAGAGACACCACACACCAGAAACACTCACAGCATGCAAACGGCAAAGAACATGCAAACGCACCATTAGACAAGCCAAAATGACTTCCCGGAATACATTTTACACCCAGTTTAATAGATTCACTCCTCACGGAGAAGTGTGAACACTTGGAACCTTTCGACACAGACAAAGACCACCAATCAAAGCAACCACACTTAGACACAACAACAACACTGTCACAGACCCACAAATAATAGCAAAGATATTCGCACACCACTACCATCCTAGATTATCTATATTTCCACGAACCCCCTCCAATTAGACACACGCACACACCTTTACAACACTAGATTCACACTCACAGAAGTACAACTACCAATCGCACAGACAGGTAACACAAGTGTAGGACCGGACAACATTCACTATTCCTTCTTCAAACACCTAACAACAGCACTGCATACATTGCTCGACACCACGACACCGCGTGGACCACACACACATACCCACAATCCTGGTTGCATGCTTTTCTCATAGCTATAGCTAAAACGAACACGGACTCAACTCTCTGCACCTCCTATCTCCATATTGCCCTCACTAGCTGCTTCCACAAACTATTCGAATGCCTTGTGAAAAAATGCCTTCTCTGCATCATCCAAACACAAAACTAATATCTCCTATTCAATCAGGCTTCCTTCCTAATCGATCATGTTTAGACCTTACTTAACTTGTCACACACATCCAGGAAGCGGTGGCAGGGAAACGCTCCACTGTTGCCGTCTTCCTGGACCTTAAACAAGCCTACGACACCATCAACATAACAGCACTACTACAACACCTACACAACATAGATGAACAAGGGCAGACAACTACACTATCTTCATTTCTATCTTCGAAACCGCTCATTTGAAGTCACAATTGGACCCAATACTTCAGACACAAAATTCCCCACAACCGGCTTAATGCAAGGTTCCGTCCTGAGCCCATTTATCTTTATTTTAGGTCTCGATTCAATTATCACCGACAACCTTCCGGCCAAAATTGCAATATACGCAGACGACGTAATCATATAGACATCACACGAAACACCAAACAACGCAATAGGAATACTACAAACCACATTAACCCGCGCCGTTTTTCCGGTCCGATCCTCACACCCCGTCTCGAGGGGGGAGGGGGACGGACAGTAACACCCTCTTTAAAATCCAAGCTCGGCGTTGCACGAAAACGAAAGAGGTGTCATCGGATAGCGCTTGACGAGTAGGGTCTGGATCCAGCCACCAAAGAACATTTCCTCAAAAGTGATGTCACAAGGGGGCTAGATTTTCACTACTCTTAATGACTTACGTTATGTTTTTGGCTGTGGCGAGTTCATTCTTAGGGATATTTGAGAAAAAAGTATCTCGAACGAGAAAATGAAAGCAAAAACCAACCAGAGCCATAGCTTTTTTTTGCTCATAATACTAAAAAAAATAATTTTGGAAACTTCAAAATTTTTAGTTTTCAAGTTTTCTTTAATTTTCCTTTTCTAATGGATAGGGCAGACCGAGAAAGGTTGTTGTAAGTCAATCTAATAAAAAGAGCTTACTTTAGCCAGAATCTTCGGTTTGAACCCAAATAGGGAAATATGCAAAAATAAGAAGTAGTCAAAAGGGGAAAAATGAAAAATTCCTCTCGTACATTTTATTGCATGCCTAAAGATAAACAAACGCTGAGAAGTTCATTAAAATATCTGTATCCGTTAAAGCGTCTTTGGTTGAACTTTTTTGGAGGTAACCTCACTTGAACTTTACTAACTCGTTGACCCTTGAAGACCTAACTTCAAAATTTTGACAAATCATGCCAAACTGATGTGGGAAAAGGCATGTCAAATTTTGGCGTGTTGCCTCGTGCTGTTCGTTCACTATCCGCGAAAAATGTGAGAGGGGGAGGGGTTGAAGACCCCCCGAGACGGGACGGATTAATACAACTACATAACAAACTCGCCTCCCTAAACCTGCACATTTCTCCACACAAATCGAAAGGCATCATTTTCGGCTACCACAAATACACAGACTTACCACCACTAAAAATAGACCACACACCCATCCCATTCGTTACCACAGCAAAATTCATAGGCATCACTTTGGACCCAAGCCTTCGGGCCACACATCTTAAACATTCAAAAATGCGCATAAAAATATTAAATATCCTTCGAGCACTATCCGGCACAAACTGGGGATCCGACTGAAACACACTTCTAGCTCTTTACATGTCACTCATTCGGCCAATTTTGAATACGGATCCCCACTCTTCGAAAACGCATCTAAATCAAACCTCAAAATCCTAGATTCTTTTCGACGTCAATGTTTACAAATTGCCACAGGAGCGTACATCATGTCACCTTCTCTTGCTCTTCACAAATACAACCACATACCAGAACTACAGCTCAGACGCACAGAAACACTATTAAGATATCACTACAAAACACAACTAATCACATAACACCCATGCACTCAGGCATTAAAACTTCGCACCAAACCCGTACTCATGAACACAGCACGACTCAAAACCACAATAGGCTGCCGCATCCACCAACACGCAAATAGACTATACATCACTCTCCCCACAGCAAAACCACTCCTACCACCCATTGCATGGTGGAAACAACAATCACCCAAAACACACCTCATGGACAAACCAAAGCACACATACACATACACATACAACAACTATTCCTCTGCTTCAAATCACAATATCCAAATTACATCACTTACACTGACGGTTCAAAATCACATACCCAGCAGACGGGCACAACGGCGGTGCTGTACCCCAACGCAGCATCGCCGCGGGTCATCCTTCGTGCCCGTCTGCATGACACAGCATCGACCTACACAGCAGAACTCTTCGCAATTATCTCAGCATACTCCACAATTTACAAAACACAAACCGAACATATCATAGCCACTGACGCAAAATCAGTACAAGAAAGCATATCACCCTTCACCAAAAATAAACACCCACTCACCCGCAAAATACTATGCATTCACAAACAACTCAACGCCGTACACCGCCCACTTCTATGTATTCCAAGCCACACACACATTCAAGGCAACGAACATGCAGACACCGAAGGCAACACAGCCACAACACTACAACCAACTACACCATGGCCACTCTCACAATCCGACTACTACCCCACAATGCACCAGACAATCAACAAACACTTTCAACAAACACGGGACGCAACAATTACGCAACTACACGAAATACACCCCAAACACGAACTCTGACACACTATCAACCAAGACACCAAGCAAAAAGAACGCCCACTAACACGATTACGCCTCGGACACACTGTACTTACGCACTGCACTTACCTCATTCACTCCTCCCGTGAACAAACTAAACAACAATAATGCCTACTGCTAAAACCTCCACCTGTGCAGTCTTCCAACACTGCCCTAGCAGAAGGTAGGTACCCATATGTGTAGGTTTCTGACAAGTATTGGTTGGGGGGAGTTTGCGGGCAGAATACTCGAATGTACGGGAGACCGGATCTAGTTGATATTAATTTTTGGTGAAGCTCAAAATAGCTCCTTACTTCGAATGGGTAGCGACGAGATAGCTTCACCTACGCAATTCCGAAACACTAGTGTCATTCCCAATAATTTTCGTGGCATCCTCTGGTGTTTCCAACAGAGGGCAAAACATCGTGCAATTACCAGTTTATCAATTTACCCCGCTACATATGTGTTAAAAACGATTGGGTAAGTTGATAAAATGTAAGTAGAATACAGGATAGTGTCTATGGTTGGCATTAGTTTACGCCATTTGAATGCTCCAAACTTCATCCTTACAATCATACTAGTTTGAGTCCCTGCTGACAATAGTTCATGGTTTATCCCATTTGTGGAATGAGAAAACGTTCATTCCATGGTTGCACCTTTTTCTTCGTTAACCCTTTTCCGTCTGGTGAGAAATGCCTGTGGAAATATTGAATGAGATTATCTTGAAACAGTTTCAGAAAGAGACCCTTAATACAAACATGCAATTACTTGGCTAGCATTACCAGTCCACAAAATGTTGGCACAGGCTGAATAAATTGATGAAGGCTATCAATTTACTACGCAGGTTTCTTGTTGCAGGGTGCAACATGTTATGTAACATGATGAGCACGGTGTACCGACACATGATAAATGCAATTCCCGTTGCAAAGCTGATAAAAATGGTACTGATAGCAGACACCAAAAAGTTAGCAAGCGGGCGACAAATGAGAAATTAAGGAGGAATGACAAGAATTGAAATTTTACTTTCGCTCTAAAGATGCGTAATATCATCACGATTCCGCAGGCGTGGGTACTTTAGACCCACGGCTGCGGAACAACAAGCGCTTGTCGAAGCGCTTGTTGTTGAAACTAGCATTTCAGAATGTTGGGATTCGGAATTTGTTTCGTGAGGGAAATTTCTGCTATGCCTGTACAACTGGCCGTTTCAAGGAAAGCTTACATGGAAATGTCATATAATCGAAAACCAAGCACATATTTTAAAATATTAGTGCGGTCGCCAAAGGTCATTGTATCCGATTCTTCGCTTTTCAAGTGAAACATTGCACCTTAAATCATCTCAAAGGGAGATTTTGAAGGAATCTGAAGGAATTTGAAGGACAGTGCCGGGTCCAGAGAGGACCATTGGGTCATGATCTCCTTGAGAATCTTTAATGTAGTTTTCGTATGATGAATTTAACATTATCAAGAAATTAGGTTCTTAAAAAAAAACAATAGAAGAGTTCCGAGACATTTTCCACTGTACAGGTAATGCAGCTTTGTGGGGCACAACCAAAACAAGGGCTTACTATTCCAAGCATGCTAAACAATACAAAAGTAAACGCTCTTGACTGGTTAGGGCCTGGCAACGGTTAGGACTGGTTAGGACGGCACGTGGACATGCAATGTCCTTTGAGGAAAAGATCACCGAACACGGTTAAAAAGGATATGATGGAAGCGCCATGATGCGAAAAGTGGTCATGCTATCGACAGGCCCTGTAGTAATATGTCCAAATCGAGCTGAAGACAACACAGAACACCGGGAAAGGGCCTTCTAGAGAAATGATCGGCAAAATCATAGTTGCGGGAATGATAAAATTGAAGGGGGATACCGAACGCAACATATTTCTATGGATTATTTCCAGTAAACGACACTAGGGCAATCTGAAGTCCCTGGATTTAGCCTCTGCCCCGCCGTCTAGGACCGACATCCGGATTATTATGCTGAGGCTGGGTAGGATCCTTCGATTTTGGTGGCTCCGAGTATGTGAAGTTGGCAGGAGTTCGATATTCATATTCAGCAGAAATCGACGACCCCTTCGATTTCGCCCACACTCGGTGAGACGTCCAAGGTCCCTGACCCACCATGCAGACGCATTGCACAGGGCATCGAATGGTTTGACCTTCAGAGGTCAGCGTAGGTCAACCATCCCATATTGCAAGAATAAAAAGTTATATAAAGCATTCGATCCGCAATGGCACGCTGATTTTGAAACTGCTCTCAATGACTCCGTAGCACAAACGGCTAATGAGTTATGGCCTATTATATAATTGTATTCCCGCAGCATTGCTTCCAACACATTCCCATGCATTATTCACCTTTCCATTCCGGGAAGTTGTATGAAGTACACGTAGTTGTAACGCGAATAACATGGGTTCCGAAACTGTCCAATCCCGAACTTATTTTATCTGAACATATTTTGATATATCTCCAGAATTAATCGGACATCAATGAGTTTAATGCCATTTTTGGACTGTCCACGTTATTGGCGTTACAACTATGTGTCTGCTATGCACACTTCATAAAGTGAACGGCTTGACCTGACCTCTAACCTGACAAGGTCACATGGCTCCTTGACCGTTGATATTTCACTTCAGATTTGAAGCGTTATTGAATTCCTTTTCTTCCATTAAGACTTGAGCATGGCAACTAATGACAGTCGCATGCTCCATCCTCACATATAGGCCAAAGTCGAATATCGAACTGGATCTCGTTGACCTCTGGAGGTCACATCTTTCGATGCTCCGGCAAACGGCGTGAGTTATCGACATGTTTTGGCATTACATACGTTTGTTGCGATTCTTTTTTAATGGAAGGGGTCGCGATTTCCTGTCCCGCATGGTCCCATGCTAAAACCTGTATGAAATTAACCATTAGGTTCAAAACTGATTTTATCGAAACATATTTTGATATATCTCCGGAATGAATTGGACGTCAATGATTCTAATGCCATCGTTTGACTGCCCAGGTTATTGGCGTTACAACTATGTGTATTTCATGCACATTCCAGGAATGGGAATATGAATAATGCAGGGGAATGTGTGAGAAGCAACGTTTTGCGGAAAAAATTGCATAACTGGTCGCAAGTCATAAATCGTTTGTGCTACAAGGTAAGTGAGAACAGTTACTTTGCTTGCTTATGTATCTTTGATATTCTTGCATTATTGGATGGCTGACATATGTTTACCTCTGGAGGTCAAACCATTCGATGCCCCATGAAATGCATCTGTATAGTGGGTCAGGGTCCTTAGGACTAACATCTCACCGATTTTGTGAGAAATCGAAGGGGTCGTCGATTTCTGCTGAATATGAATGTCGAACTCCAGGCAACTTCACGGACGTCTCCTAGGACACGTCATTGTTTATGGCTCTTATGAGACGTCCATTTTGGTGACTCCCAGGAGACGCCTATTTTGTTGCCCCCCAAGAGACGTTTATTATACACCACTGCGTCAGCTGCTGGGCAGTTTTGACAAGCCACACACCACTAGGGTATGCTTCAGTTGTCGGACCGCAGAGCAGATCCAGGGATAGAGGATGGATCATCGATCGATCGATCCAGGGATGCATCGTAGGCTGAGACTGAACACACACACATCACACACCACACACCACTCATCACACACCAGAGTCAGGTGTTATTTGGGGACGTTTGGAGGAACATGTGCCCCCACACCCATTGTTCAATTTTGCCCCTCCCATAGTGTGTTTGCCCCCCAATATGAAATTGAAATGAATATGCAGCAAAAGGCATAAAGCTGCGGGATGCGATCGGAGCGGGGGCGCCGATCGCCTCACCGATGTCACCAGGGATGGACCCACCGATGGCCCAGCTGATGGCCCCGTCGATGGTCCTGGAACTAGTGACGACCGCCCGTTCACTCTGGTGACTTGTCACTCAGGACAGTTGTTTCCAGGCGGCTGATCGCCACCGTTAACGTTGCGACTATACACTGAAGCGTGACCAACGTACCGCTGTCTGGATACACTGCGACGACTGGCACCGTCTGCGCCGCTGAGTATCCTGCCGCCATTGCTGACACCAGGCATGAAGCCAAGGTTTGCAAGAATCTTCTAGCTGCGGTAACCAGTTGATCCAGAGAAGCTTCCTCTGACGGCAGCGATGATGCTGCTGAAGCCTGCGGCAGCTGTCTTCAACAACTGACGGACGTGCATAGCATCCTCTGTTGTGCCCAGTTCTGAGTGCATCCGTAGGAGAGGCTGGGACGGTTTCCGGTCTCAGAGGTCCTGACGAAGTAATAGGGCTTCTGGGATGGCCGCTCGTGATTGCGCCAACCTACGTCTCAGGACGTCAATAAGGGCCACGAACCTGGACGTCTGAGCCTTGATAATATCCGCACCTGCGTTATGATCGACACAGAAAGGCTTGCCACCAGTAGATCGAATTTGATGCTGTCTTATGGATTCCAGCTAACCGAAACACAGTTCGTCTGCGTCGGCTAGAAGTCTTTTACGGAGAAAGGCGAAAACTGTGATATCCTGAACACGACCAGTTGCTGGCTTGCAGATGCAGGAGTCAGGAACAGATATACAGGAGGGGAAGGCCTACAAGCATGTGTCTCCCTCCCATGGAAGATGGTCGCTCCTCTGGCCGAGAAAAAGCATCCATCCGGGAAGTGAACCACCTACAATATTTTCTAGTCAGAAGCGCCCCTTCGAGAGAAAAGGTGCCTCTTCAGTGGGTTCGAATAGGCATAGACGAATAGACATCACATTATTTTTGGGACGAGACGGTCACCTCGGAAGGAAAAGACACCTCTCGAGACAGTAGCGGGCTAAAAAATTGTCATGAGGAAAACTTGATCTCTGGAGGGGCAACTCTAGCTTTAAAAAAAATCACGGGTGTGGTGCACTCAGGTCTTCCCGGAGAGGCGCATTTGCCTTCAAAGGTGCGCATCCGGCTCAATAATTCGAGGGATTTCACTCAAACACACTGTATGGGGCCTTTTTATTCCAAGCAGCACTTCTGACTGTATAACTTGAGGGAGTGTGGAAGGGCGCCTTTTCCTCTGAGATGGGCGCCCCTGGCTAACAATTTCGATGGGGATGCACTCGAGATTTCCCGGAGTGGAGCATTTTGCTGTCCGAAGGGGCATATGTCTTCAATGCCACCCCTGCATCTGATCCTGTCTCCAAGTCAGTGACGTCGCCACAAAATTATTCAAGGGGAGGAGGGCAAGATCGAAAGGGGGCTTCCTGCTCCCCGAAATGGGGCCTCCATTGTGTTATGGCCTCCTATAATTTTTTAAAAGGCTTTTAGTATGGTTCGGGAATGGGAAACATGATTTCATATTGATGTCTTGTTTCTTCTTGGCATGGTGCATCATTTACTCAAAACGCAACAGCAATAATCACCTTTCGCTGAAAACTGGACCATACCAGGGTATTAACCAGTCTTATCTTTGGGGGGGGTCTTCAACCGCCCTCTCAAGGGTTTCGCGGATATTGAACGAATGGCGCGGGGCAGCCCGACAAAATTTGGCATACCTTTTCCCACACCAATTTGGCATGCCGTTTCACAATTTTGAATTCAGGCCATCTAGGGTCAACGAGTTAGTCAAGGTCAAGTGAGGTCACCTCCAAAAAGTTAAACCATTCGTACGCTTTAACGGATACAGATATTTTAATGGAACTTTCAGCGTTTGCTTATCTTTAGGGATGCAACAAAACGCAGGAGAGGAATGCTTCATTGTTCCGTTTTTGACTACATACAAATTTTGCATATTTCCCTATTGCGGTTCAAATAGAATAATCTGGCTAAAGTAAGCATTTTTATTACATCAAGTTGACTTCCAACAACGCTTCTCGGGTCTGCTCTACCCATTAGAAAAGGAAAATTGTTTCCCCGCTGCTCTCCCCCCCCCCCCCCCCCGGTGGCGACGCCCCAGCTCCAAGTACTTTCGCAGTGGAGCCACTCCGAAAAAAACTTCTGAATCTGCCCCTGAAAGGAGTCCCCGGCGCTGGCAGGCTAACCGTGCCGCGGACATTATGTTGTGGGGCCTTGAAAATTACCCTTAATGCACATACCCGTCTTTTTCCAGGGCTACAACATGTTGTAAGACTCATCACCCGATGCCGAATCTTCATCATGGAGATTCATTATGCTCTGGTATATTTCTGGCTGCATATGTGATAAGGTATAATTTTATATTATCAGTGGCTTGTCCTATAACGAATACTTTGCCCATTTTGCAGGCAGGTACCTACTTGGGGAGTGGCGACGCGTGCGTATTTTGCCATATAAGAGATATATAGGACATATATCAAGAAAATAGGACAGTGATGCGTATTTGATGATATGCTTACCTATTGTCAATCTGGGATTCTCGTTCGCAGAAACCACGATTGCACACATGCGACCATGTTTTGTTCTCTGCCCACGTGTGCCGGTTTCTTTTCCTAAACGGGTATGCAGTCTCCCGCCTTCAGTTTGACAATGCTGATAGTCCACGTATCAAATGTGCGTCTGTAATAATACAGGCAGCGAGTGTGTATCTACAAGGTTCTCGTTTGACGTTGGTTACGAGGGTGAAATTAAATATCGACATCCGTTCTGCTACTTGAATTTAAAGACACTACGAAACATGAACGGCTTTTTCACTCAACTTCTCTTTCACACGTTACTCACTCACGACGGCTTTTTCACTCCACCACGTGCATACCCTTACTAGTAGGGCACTGGAAGAATTATAAAGGTGTTGAGGCTACAAGGGTGTGATATGGCCACACACATACATGTGTGCATCTTGATGTGGTAGTCTGGCTGTTGGTGGGAGACAGCGGCAGGTGGCCACTGACGGCGTCGTTCCTATATACTTCTGAGATGTGTGTCATGTGCCCTCCGATTAACCCGTCCCGTCATTCCGGGTCCAGCATCTGTATTGCATCATTAATAATGCTCAAAACATCAATGATGCCCATCTTGGAGCATTAAACACAATCACAGGGATCCATAACAATAACAACCCAAGCCACAGAGAACAATACAATTTTGACATTTTTGACTCTATTTGACCTTGAAGATAGTATCTAAGGTCAAATAATTTGCACACAATACAAACACAATAATAATTCCCTACCGTATCCATCCACCCTGCGAATTTCGTTGCTCCAGCTTTAATAGGAGCCGACATCTTAGGCGGGCGGAATCCGTCCCTCCTCCAGTGCACGTAATTTTCAGAGACCTTCCAAGGCGCGTTAAGTGATAACCCAAGTCTTCTAGACGTGTGACTGTATTTTACCTGCATTTTGAGCATTACATCAATTGCACATTTTAACTGAGGACAAGGTCGATTAACACGAGCGTCGGAAGACCTTTCACATAACACGCACAGGATGGGGAAGGAGTATTCGGTTCTTGCTACTGATATTGCGTAAACTACTCAATTATAAACACAAAAGCACCCGCCCCCAAATAATTTTCATCAAATAAAACCAATGCCACCTATCACCCATGCATGCGCACGCACACGCACACGCACACGCACACGCACACACGCACACACGCACACACGCACACACGCACACACGCACACACGCACACACGCACACACGCACACACGCACACACGCACACACGCACACACGCACACACGCACACACACACACACACACACACACACACACACACACACACACACACACACACACACACACACACACACACACACACACACACACACACACACACACACACACACACACACGCACGCACAGAACAAAGTACACCGTCATGATACCATCATGCTTCTGGCAAACGGCGTTACCCACCCATTGTCTGGCAGCGGTCGGGATTCTTCATCACCACATCAAGTCAAACCAACCGAGACCTCCGTCAGCACACGTCGCAAGTAGAGGTGAGCTCTGGCACGCCGTCATTTAAATGTCGGTGCTGCCGCCACAGCTGCCACGGACCACCGCACGTGGTCAGTGGTACCAGTGTGGGACCACACGAACCACCGCACGTGGTCAGTGGTGCCAGTGTGGGACCACACGAACCACCGCACGTGGTGAGTGGTACCAGCGTGGGACCACACGAACCACCGCACGTGGTCAGTGGTGCCAGCGTGGGACCATACGTGGTCAGTGGTGCCAGCGTGGGATCACACGAACCACCGCACGTGGTCAGTGGTGCCAGCGTGGGACCATACGTGGTCAATGGTGCCAGTGTGGGACCACACGAACCACCGCACGTGGTCAGTGGTGCCAGTGTGGGACCACACGAACCACCGCACGTGGTCAGTGGTACCAGTGTGGGACCACACGAACCACTGCACGTGGTCAGTGGTACCAGTGTGGGACCACACGAACCACCGCACGTGGTCAGTGGTACCAGTGTGGGACCACACGAACCACCGCACGTGGTCAGTGGTGCCAGTGTGGGACCACACGAACCACCGCACGTGGTCAGTGGTGCCAGTGTGGGACCACACGAACCACCGCACGTGGTCAGTGGTGCCAGTGTGGGACCACACGAACCACCGCACGTGGTCAGTGGTGCCAGTGTGGGACCACACGAACCACCGCACGTGGTCAATGGTGCCAGCGTGGGACCAGAACCACCGCACGTGGTCATGGCCAGTGTGGGACCACAACCAAGGTCAATGGTGCCAGCGGGCAGCGCCTTTGTGAGCACCTTTGTTGACCTGCCGACTAAGCCACGACAGTCTGCATGGTACCGTGCAGCAGCACTATGCAGTCACCCTCTGCCGACTGTCCGGAACGGCCTGCGCACGAAAATGCACCGTCCCACACCTTGTCGACTCAACGTTCAACTTTGCACTTCTGATGGACCAGCTTTCCAGTTTGGTTGGATCGGCTACACGAAATATTCGATAAATTTGCAACTATCGTTTATAGCGGCCACAAATGTGACCATCCCGTGCCAATAGCTGATGCCAGCTGACTGAGCCGAGTCACCGCAGTGCACGTCACTCATTGGTTTCCCAGTCTCCACCGTACGCAGGTCATTCTGACCACAGAGACCGGCAAGAATCGGCTCCTCCTGTATTAGCGGTCGGTGTGCACATGGAGCAGGGGTGGCTGGAGCCTCTCGGCGGGACCGAGAGTCCTGCGGTTATAAAGAGGGTGACATGTATGCACATTACAGCCACGGGTAAACACGGCCACGATGGCAGAGGAAGGTTGTCGGTCGGTGCACATACACATAACGGTGGGCAACAAAACTGATCACATCGACAAATAACAAACAAATACGAGATCGCGCTCGGCAAAACACATCGCCCACGTGACTAGACCTTGACGCATGCATAGCTGATAACGAAACGACTTCGCAGACTCTCAAACCAAGAATGGCAGCGATGGTAAAAACAACGGAGCGGGTGACAGCGGGCCGGCCGCTAGCGCGGACATCAGTGCCGGCGTGTGAGTCACTTCCTTGCCCATACAGCGGCTGGAGCACCACAGGGGCCGCACGTGACTCAGTGCAGGTGCACGGGGACTGGTGCACCGGAGCGTGGCAGCAGCGCTAACGGCCAGCGCGCCTGTCGCAGAGATCCGGCCGGCGGGACGCGAGCGACATTCACACGCCCGTCTCCTCCTCGGAGACGAACCGGCGTCGCTCCGACTCGCCGGCGGCCCCACAGAGTCCTAAAATGTGGCGCTGCAGCAGCCGCCGGCTCAGTTGTGACGTCACCTCATTGACGTCGCACCCTCCGGCGTCGTCTGTGACGTCAGAGCGCGACGTCACACAAGAGGGGAAGTCTGTCTGTGTGCAGCAGTCGACGAGCA